>VSWD01000001.1:18659596-18894761 GCA_033119305.1 Pinctada imbricata | reverse complement strand
AGGAGACAGTTCAGTGGTAAATAAATTTCAATTCACTAAATTCTAAGATTAACATTTGATTTGTGTCACAACGTGTACATATGTATTTCAAATGTTAATCAATTGTTTTACACAAAGCATGACGTATATAAAACGTAAACGACAATTGCATTCACTTTTCGAATAATGTTGGGAGTTGGAAAACGACTCAAACATATTTTGTCAAATTAATTATCATATGATCATTATGCATATTTCCATCAAAATGGTTATTTGAGATTTCAGGAATGGTCAGTGCATTGGACGAAGCAATAGGAAATATCACAAAAACATTAGAAGAACGACACCTTATGCAAAATACATTAATACTCTTTACTGCTGACGTAAGTGTTTTGTGTTGGAAGGGTGTGTGTGTGTGTGTGATGGGGGGATGTATGTGTATTTTGATGATATGTTTTGCTTTAATCTTTTTTTTTACTTTTGGCTTTTATTTTGCCCTTCGTCTGTCAACGGATCAGGAAGATTCATTAGGGTGACTTAGTCTTTAATTTTGTTGCTATGATTTTACAGTTTGTTTCTAAGTGATAACGTTAAATACTGGAAACGTGGAAATATGTTCGTGGGTGATAATTTTCGCGCTTTTTGCGATTAAATTATTATCGCCAGAATATCCCCCGTGTGGCGATTACAACCACATTGAATATAAAATACAATATGGAATTCGCCACTACGCGTAGAATGGGAATGGTTCATTTCGCGAAAACCTCTAGCGAAAATAATTACATTTAAAGTATAGAAGAGATCTCAAACATAACTATGCTCAAGGGACCACAGCGGAACAAACACACATAAGAAGAGTAAAACGGAACAAAGAAACGGATATTAATCGACTAGAAATACACACTGCTAAAACAATTAAGGGGACAAGGTTTCTACTTCCATTGTTCATTCAATCAGATATTTGCAGTTGTTTATTCTATCATGTAATGAACGAAGGTGCATAAAGACATATTTAATGGTCATTGCTTAATTAGACATGTCTTTATTGAACAGATGAACCGTTACACATGATTTGACACCGTTATATTGCCTTGCTGATTCCAAGTACTATTTTATTCTATATACAATTAAAAAACAATGTGAATATTGCTACTTTGATTTTTTAGCAGTGTAGTATATACAAAATCGCATCAAGTAGCTTTTTAAAAAACAACACAAGTTATTATTGTTGACACAAATGAATTTTTTGTTGTGAAGATGCACAAATTCAAACCTATTCGAACGAATACAAAATAAATCAACTAATTATGTTGTTGAACTATTGCCCCTTATCGAATATTTGAAAATGTAACTTCAACTTTCAAAATTTATTCTGACTGTATGGATTGGTCTAGAGGCAGAAAGCTCTGTACTCATACACCAGCATAAAACAATGGTAATAGTCCATGAACACTATTTACACATGATCATGTATGACAGATTCATGATTACAGAAGTACATTAAAAAAGATCTTAAATCTTAGAAAATATGGGTGTCTAATTATTTTGAATATGCTTATTAGAATATCATCAGAGAAGAGGTGAAAATACTCTTATTCAGCCATGAAAGGACTTAAGTATATGCTATATTTATATATATAATTATATCTTCGTTTTCGTTAATGTAGAATGGAGGCTGGATCCCTTACTTTGGTAATAATTACCCACTAAGAGGAGGGAAAATCACCGTATTTGAGGGAGGGACCAGAGCAACAACCTTTATAACCGGAGCTGGAATCACCTATCGAAATGCAACCTATAACGGGTAAGTACTACTTTTATATATGGGAATGAACCTATAACGGGTAAGTACTTCTTATATATGGTTATAGTTATGCCGAAATGTAAAAGAAAGTATACGTGAGAATTAGTAGTCAACCAATGAATATTGAACTTCACGTATATGTTTAGTTGCATATCTACTCTGTGTTTCCGTGTTTGCTGTGGGTGATGTAGCCGAGTCTTGTTGGAGATCCCCTCGGTTCTTTTCCTAGCAGAATATACAAAGATAGATATGCAGGAACTGTATACAGAAAACTTATATTCGTCTTCAAGAAGTACAAAAAGCTAAGGGTCGGAAACATATTTATGCCTCCTCAAAAACAAAAAATAAGCATTTCTCAATTGTAAAAAGAATACTAAGGAAATCTTTAAAGTTAGCGAGTTTAACAAAACTGACCGGGTCTTATTTTCTCATTCTTAGTCTCTTTTTCTGAAAAATAAGACTTCAAAGAATTAATTTCCGTGTAACATTTTCTTTGGTTTAGAATAATCCATGCTGTAGACTGGATGCCCACATTAATAGGAGCAGCAGGCGGAGATCCGTGTATGTTTTGACTTAATTTGATATATTCTCCATCTTATCTGTTATATCCTTAGCATATTGCCATTCCTTAGTTCTGATGTTAATGTAATACATGCACGTTTATGCCGTCTATGTTTTCTTTTCCTCTCCTTTGTATAAGACATTGAAATTTGGATCAGTATGACTTTTTATGCCAATTAGGTTCATAATATTTTTTCATGATGGCGCTTTTATCCGTCAGTTATCTATGACATTTTTCATCGTGACGAACTTCACTCTTCGAACTTCGTACTTCGTACTTCGAACATTGAAGAAAAAGTGGCGTAGCTGCCGTATAAACTCATGAGCGGAGTCATGTAGATCTACATTTTGATTAGTATACTCAATGGAATGATATATTGGACTTCCTGTACAACTGGCTCGCTTTTTTTGGCAACCACCTTATGAAATTAAAGTGCGAAATGCGAGGTTCGTCACGGTGAAAAAAGTATATTAATATATCCATCATTATGTTTAAATTTATCTGATGACGTTGTTCTTCTGTATATAACAGTTATGTCTTCAGTTAACAAATCGTACTTGGGAAGCTTATGTCGTGCGTTTCTTTGATAATTTGTCAAATCTCCCTTTGATTCCTTGCCATTTCGAGATCATTGGCACGTTAGTGTAAACATGTCCATAACAAAAGAGTCTAAACTGAAAATATTATAAAGAGTATTTGTATAGTTTTATCCCTCTGTCCTAAACAAGTATTCCTTCTACAACAGCATATGGTGACATGGACGGTATCAACCAATGGATCTTCATACAGACCCTGTCAGATTCCGCTAGATCCGAATTTATTTATAATTTGGATGATACACCGTTCCCCCTAACTGGAAAGGCTGCTATAAGGTAACACTGAAAGCAACGAGTATTGATTATAATAAGAGATAAATAGTAGAGCAACCAAGTCGCTAAATTTGAAATTTTAATCAACCCACCTAACACAGGGCTAATTTTTATATTAAACGAAAGAATATAACATGGGACATCAGATTTAACCTGTCGTAAAAAATTCTTATGGTCAGAATTACTGTAAATTCAGATAAAAGCGGAAAATTAGTAAAATTCAAAATCATAGATATTTTAACAAAAATTATCATCATTTAATAAATGAAAAGTCAAACTGACCGAAATCAAAGTCAATATGCTAATTGAAGTCAAAAGAAAATTTTTGGATCAAATTGAATTTTCTAATTTCAACTTCATGGATGAATGAGCACAAATTCTAAGATAAATTGGTAAAATTGAAATTTTCAATTTTTTCACTTCCATATTGAGAATTTTAATTCGAAGATAAAAATTAACATACAGAAACGATATTTTGATATGTGAATGTGTTTTTAGGAAAGTTTGATTGAGATCGATTGAAAAACTTAGGAGTACCAGGCAAATAAAGTGCCCCACCCCCAACTTTGTTATTAGCTATTCACTGCAACTAGGAGATGTTTCTCGATAATACGGAGTAAAACTATATAATTACGGCTAAATTAATTTTTAATATATAATAATGAATGAAAAGAATAACAAAGATTTTATGATCAACAAAACATGGAATTATGCAATGCATTTTAGTTCCACAAGTAAGTAGCGAAGCTGCCTATACGACCCCATCACATTCAGGCAATCACAGCATTTTCTTTCTCTGTTTGACCTTGTGACAACAGTTGTCGCTAAAACGTAGCTTAGAAATAATTAAGCTTAGAAATAATTAAGTATAACACAGATTTTAAGATCAACAAAACATGGAATTATACAATGCATTTTAGTTCCACAAGAAAGTAGCGTAGCTGCCTATACGACCCCATCACATTCAGGCAATCATGGCATTGGTCTCACTCCCATATCGGGAGTTCGCTTCTTTTCACGTGGTGGAGGTTTTTGTTTGTTTGCTTTGGTTCCTGTTTTATCCTGATTTTGTATGCCTTCGGTTTCTGATTTTCTGAATTATCGATTTTGTGCTGTATACAGGGATATGGTCATTATCCATATTTGTCATTAAAGGAATCTTTCTACAGGTATTGTCGTAGCAAACTGACCTGATCGGGCGGAGCTTATTTTCACCTTGTCATCGGAAGAGTTTACTTCTGACCAGGTGATAAAAGCCATATAAAATTACAGGTAACGAGTATTTACTCTAATTACGATGTGCAATTCATAATCTATCTACCCTAAAATTGTATCAATTCGTCTCAATTGCTTTATTGAATTAGCTCCGCCCGGTCAGGTTAGTTTGCTACGACAACAGATGATAAGGGGGATAGCCTCTGATTTCTAGTTTTGGTTCTCTAGGTTCTGATTGGTTGATCGTTGATGGCCATATCAACAATATTGTATGCTTTTGTTGAGTTTGTTTTTTTTACTGTCTGTTTATTGTTTTTCATGCTTCATCCTTGTCTACAATGGACACTTTTTTTTAACTTTCTCTGCAATTGTTTCGATATAAATGAAACGGAAAAGATACAAACAAATAGTGAACATCAAACAACCACATTTACAAGAATTAAAGACGCTCACATAAAACTACCAACCGAGAAGCAAATCTTTAGCAATATTAAAATAGAAATGACCATACAATAAAGGGTGCTCTATTCTCAGAGGTTTCACGCTGAGCTGTCAACATATCAGTCTCGTCGTTATAAAAGTTTGATTTCACTATGTTGTATCGCATCTTTGACTCTTTAATACATGTACATGTTGTAGATCAATGCTTTGCTTTTGGGATATAGTTTCTTCTTGGACACATTTCATTGACTATTCTTTGCGTCATACATTTCACACCTTTACAATTTTATTTCTTTATTTAGAGCTCTTTGAGAAATACGGCCATTGACGCGCCAACATTGTATGTTCCTGTTGCGGCAAATTTTTCGTTATCAACAGACGGTTCCTCTTCGTGATATAGCCTTTTATTTGATGTAATGTAGACGTATGTAGGAACTGCCCAGTTAGATTACCAATATTACATATGACAATGTGGTGTTTGTGCATATGTACAGCATTAGGAATTAAAGCCCCCCCCCCCCCCCGTGACCTTGAGGACTTTCCATTGGATCTCACGGAGACATCAAAGGGGTTTTCTGACTTAGTATATCTTGAATTGCATCCACCTATTTTTGTAACAGTTACAAATCTGAACGAAGACTAAGTGCGGATGCTTAAAGGGATAAATTGCACAACGTTTACCCAAGGCATATCGTAATGTTTAAAACACAGATAACGAAGAGCCCAAACTCTGACCAATGTACTTTACATGTATATTCACATCTCTGTGGTACTAAAATAAACGCCAAATTAAACTTTTCATAATTTTATATGAACTTAATGCATTTTTCTTCAATTCACGTATTTTCATTTCAACTTGTCATGAATGGGTTTCCATACACGATCTTACCACGGCACATTAAAAAGAAGTATTTTTCATTAATTTTTAAACAGTATGATGTAATTCCTATTTCTGCATTAAACTTTTATCAAAAATATGTATGTATACCGGTTGATAGGTACGATTTGATAGAAACTGTAACACGAGGTCGACTGAATCTTCATCTACGGAAACTAATGTGTGAAATGCCGCTTAAATCAAAAGTATACACGCTTTATGTTTTTACATTTATTTATAGCCCCTTAGAAAAATGATCAATAAAAAGGCATTGGAAATAATAAACATATATTTGTCGATATGTTTCGAGACAAAAATTTAGTCTCTGTGCTTTAGAGAAAATATTTACACGGATGCTTCATATTTCATAGAAATTTGCATAAAACTGCAATTTTTTGAGAGAGGAGAAAATATTCTTCCTCCAAAACAATTATTTAACATGTGTACATATCTAATGCATTGATTGCAACGACTTTCTATACAAAAAAAGAAGAAAATATAGGAATACCGAGGATATAAAAGATAAATATTTCGTTTTAATTTTTCACGATTTTATCGCTTTTTACCCAATTTAAACAAAATCTGACCGTGGAATATTCTTTACGACAGCTCTATTTGAAAGCAGGGGTATTCAGCAAAAAGTTCAGACCAAATTCAGGCCTGTGTTAGGTGTGTTGATTAAACTCGAAAACTAAGCTTCTTTTTTAAATTGGTCGCTCTACTAAAATACTAGTAGTGGGAAGTAAATGTAAATGGCATTCCTTGATGTTAACAAAAGTTGAGTTTTATTCAACATAACAAATATACGAAATGATAACTTATTGGTATAAATAACAGATATGTCAATTAATGATTTATATTTTGTATGACTCTATATGTTAGTTGAAAAAAAATCAACAATTCTCAAATCTTAATGCAAGCTGACTTGAAATGGAACATCACAATGTGAATAAAGACTAAAGTACATATTCCTGATATAAAAACGGTCAACGAAGAGGTTTGATCACAATATGAATTCTGTACCTAAGTATGATCATTTTACCATATTTACGATTTATAGATCTGGGGATTACAAACTTATAGAAGGATACCCAGGCCCTTACCCAAACTGGTACAAACCGGACACGGTGTATGAGGGATTGTACAACAAAAGTCTATATGAAGAACAAAGCATTAGTGAAGTTGAGTTTAAGATGTATGCAGATAAAGTAATGCTTTTCAATATTGCAGGTACGTATATGTGAGATTTTATTATTCACTTGAGGGGTTTGACAGTAAGTGTTTTGAATATTTATTCCTGACATGATCGCCATAGCACTTTCTATATATATAGACATAACGCCAGACAGTGCATGTACATTTGATTTAGTTTTCATTTTCGTGCGGAAACATCGACGGCGGGTGCGGCTAGCCAAACAGGGGATGCTTACCCCTCCCGGCACCTGGTCTAGCTTGCTAGGGGTCTGTCAATGCGCAATTTTGTGCTCTTTTGTGAGTGCTGTTAGGGTTATCGTCAGGATCTTCTTTATCTCATTTGTTCTATATGATTGTAGATAATAATCAATTGTTGAACATAGGGAAAAATACCAAAACTACCAAGATTTTTCAATGTCTTGCTATTAAACACGCTTTTTGATGCAACACATAAGCAGGGCCTGTAGTCATGAAGGATAGTTTGCTTGAATTATTAAGGTCCCAATTTTATTGAATAAAAAATATTTCTACGAAATCTATTTTGTAATAATTCAGACGTAATTCAATGTGAACCAGAGAAGAAGTAACAATCGTAGGGATCAAAGATCCAGAGGAGTATGTCATTACTTTGTTAATCTCCGTTGTTATAGAAGGAATCGCAAATCCCCGAATTAAGACATGACTAGATACCCGAGAGGATATAGCGTCCACTGCGTAGTTTCAAAAGGAGACTTACTGCTCTTGTGTACATGTGTGTCACTACTTTGTCATTTTTCTAAGCTTAAATACTCTATGTCTCTCTTCAACAGAAGACCCAACGGAGCACTATGACCTTTCAGAAAAGCGTCCAGATATAGTAAAGAATCTACAAGCCAGGCTGGATGAGTACAGGAAACAGATGGTGAAGGCAAACTATCCACCTAATGATAAGAATGGCGATCCTAAATACTATGATGGATACTGGTCGCCAGGGTGGTGCTGATTTAGTTTATTTGTTTCTTTGTCATGTGCAGATGATTATATTTATATGATCCCTGTGATGAAAATAAATTTTGTCTGATTTGGAAATGCGCATATGGTGCACTGAAATGTAAATTTGTAATAGAACATACATTTCAACATTGACCATTATTTATTTTTAGCATTCTTGTATTTTCATATGAAGATATAAGAATATACTTGTAACGAATTTGTGCTGATATTTCTATGATGCCTGCGCAACGAATGTTCTTGGGGTTGTTACATGCTGGGATGTGGTCTGTTGTGGTCAATATAGGGTACTCATACTGGAGATACCTTCAGGTTTTAAATGATGCTATTGAATTTAAAGACGTTTAACATTCTATATCCTGTGATTAGATTTACTTTCACTTTTGTTCATTATTATATTTTTTTTTTCATTTGTCGTATGATTCCTCGTTTGGAAGAAAAACTAAAAGTGTTCATTTGTCATTGGTATGAAAGATTAAATATCATCTTAATCTTTAAAGCTGAAATATTGTGTAAACCTGTACAAAATGGTTCAAATCGTTTGAAGGAAGGAAGGGAAAATATTTTAAGATTTATCACTAACCTTACTCTCTTCCATGTGATTAGGTGCAAAAAAGTTCTTTTGAGATATTTGTTCTATCTGCTCTATAGTAATACAAACATGGATAAATGAAACGGAATGTCCGACTCTGCAGTCAGAGAACAGCCTTAATGACACACATTTCTAAATGCGATACACAAGACATACATGTTTCACAAATTGAGCATCAGAAAATCATTGAAGAAGGAGGTGTAGCTTTGAAGTAGTGAATTTGAAGACGTTAAACATTTGTACCACTTGGTGAGTGTCACTGCTGGTGGACCAAGAGTTCCCGAGGGCACATGTAGCCAAGTTCGATCAATTTCGGTTGGTCGTCTCTTCAAGCGCATTTGTAAATAACTGTTTACAAAATTATCTCAAATTTCTAAAAACTGGGTCCTGTAGCATCTTATCCCAGCCATCCTGTTACGTCTTACGGTATATTAAGGACATAATTATCACAGATTTTGGCCATATTACATTGTTTGGATAGATTGAGGATCACTGACGAGGGTTATATACCCGAAACGTGCATGTCTGGTCCTTGCTGTAAATTAATCTGCTCTAAAATGTTTCTAATGAATTGGAGGACGTTAAACATTATGATGGCATACTTCTGACCACTTCATGCGAGATATTCGTCTTCAGATTATGTCAACACGCAACTTGTTTGTGCCAACATGCAAATTATTTTTGTTAATAATGCGGAAGGGTTCCAACTCTATACCGTCTATAAGTCACGAAATATTAGGGATATAACTGATATATACAATTTTAATCAACTGATAGATACCCCGACACGAATAACTAGAACAAGTAATACTTTAATTGATCTTGTCCTTGTTTCTCAGCCTATATCATGCATGCACAGATAAAGGAGTTCTAGATCCATTCTGAAGTGATCATTGCCCAATTTTTGTCTCCACAAACTTCATTCACATACAAAGTCATAGTTATAATGGAAAAATTTGGTCCTGTGATAAAGCTAATTACAATTTATACAGAAAAAAACTCCAAAATAGCGGTTGGGATTTCAGGAATTTAGACTGACAATTGCGTTAGAAAAATCACTGATAATATACTAAATGTGGCAAAAGTTTCTATTCAACAAAAGCGTAATAATAAGAAGCAAGGATCCTCCTTGGATGCACAATGAATTGCGGAAAGAAATAAGAAAAAGAAATAGATTACACAGATGGGAAAAATGCAGCAAACGTTGGGAATCTTTTAAACATCAACGTAATAAAGTAAATAATTTAGTCCGAATTTCAAAAATAAATCATTAAAAAAAAATTGCTACGTCCTTACAACAGGGAAATTTAAATTCTAAGCGATGGTGGACAATAACTAAACAGTTTTTTCAGCAAAACAAGGATTCCGATATACCAATATTAATCAATAATGATAGTTATTATACCTTATAAATCAAATGTTTTAAATAACCATTTTTGCATGCAAAGCAATGTTGATGACAGTAATGCTACGCTCCCCCCTCTACAGGAACCTTTAGCCTCGGTCAATATTACAAATTTCATCGGGTCTTTATAATGACATAATGACCTCGATCAAGTCCATATTTATATTATATTATATTATATTATATTATATTATATTATATTATATTATATTATATTATATTATATTATATTATATTATATATAACCAGCTTGTAACGTCGATTCTGATTGGCTGTTGCGCGAGTCATTATTTTCCGATAATGACCGCTGACGGAAAATAATGACTTGGTGTGCTATTCTTCTCGATTTCAGTACTTACAATGAAAATCAAGATTGTTTTTTTTTGTTAATTCTAATAAGTTTTTATGCACTTTTCACAAAAAGCGCATTTGATTGTTGAATTCTTCACAAAATTAGAATATTCCTATTGCTTTGAATCATTATTTTAATGTTATAGAGTGCTACTTGTCGCTATATAATATAACAAATATGGCCTCGGTCGATATTACAAATTTCATCGGGTTATTATAATGACATAATGACCTCGACCAAATCCAATTTGTATGCAACATACATTCAAAGAGTTGAGGAAGTAAAGATAGAATGAAAAAAAAGAGAACAAACTAGATCGAATTTTATTTTGATTTTCATTTAGGTAGGAAAACTTGTCTTGAGACCTGCAGACGCTTGTATGTTTATTTAAAGTGCACCACATGTATTGAGTTTTCTTCCACGCGTCGGTAAACACGGAAGTTTCCGTTTTTGACCTGAGTCAACGGAGGGATTTATCAATAGGGTAAATCACATGGCTCAACAGTATATATATAAAGAGAACTTTTACGATGATTGTGTGAAATAGAAATATCTACCTGTGATCTCGCAATTATGGAGAAAAGGGTCTTTACCTGTTTCTTGTTGTATTTTGCTATATTATCATTATGTTCAGCAAAGCCTCGGAACATCCTTTTTATCGTTGCAGACGACTTGGGTAAGTATGATAATTCGACATTGAGTACGTATTATTGTGGAATAGATCACAGCTACATATCTCAATATGAATCTATTAAAATAATCTTGGTTTTATTTTAAACTGATTTTTTCTAATTGCATTTAATTGCTTGATCGGTCATTCTCTTTGAAAGGGTGTTTCTGTTTTTTTGTTTGTTTTTTTTTCTTAATTTGAAAGGGCAGTGTTGCAACTGATATTTTTTGTCAAAAGGTCAGAAAATTAAGAGAAAATGACGGAATCCAGAATTTGTGGTTTTGTCCCCCCTCCCACTTTTTAGCGCAAGAACGGACATAATACATCCTGTTTCAATTATTTTTCAGGATGGAACGATGTTGGCTTTCACAATCCTGACATGATCACACCTAACATTGATAAATTGGCTTACTCTGGAATCATACTTAACAAGTCCTATGTACAACCAGTCTGTACACCGTAAGTCCTTTGTTACACCTAACGTTGATAAATTGGCTTACTCTGGAATCATACCTAACAAGTCCTATGTACAACCAGTCTGTACACCGTAAGTCCTATGTTACACCTAACGTTGATAAATTGGCTTACTCTGGAATCATACTGAACAAGTCCTATGTACAACCAGTCTGTACACCGTAAGTCCTATGTTACATCTTACATTGATAAACTGGCTTACTCTGATATTATACTTAACAAGTCCTATGTACAACCAGTATGTACACCGTAAGTCCTATGTTACATCTAACATTGATAAACTGGCTTACTCTGGAATCATACTGAACAAGTCCTATGTACAACCAGTCTGTACACCGTAAGTCCTATGTTACACCTAACATTGATAAACTGGCTTACTTATAGAATAACTGTCTTTTGGAATGTGATTATACTGTGATAACCTACAATGGATCCAGGAATTATGTTCCATAATGCGCGTTAGCGCATTATGAAAAACATAATTCCTGGATCCATTGTAGGTTATCACAGTATAATCACATTCCAAAAGACAGTTATTATATATATTTTCATTCCAGTTTTTCACGCTTAAATGACGTTGAAACACGAATAAAACTCCGTTGCTAAGGCTCTGTTACTACGTACCGTCAACGTTCAAATCAAGGCAAGTTACTATGACGTCATAGTTCAAACCACACCACCGCGGTTATACTCCTATAATCACAGTGTAAATTCTATACAAATGAATGGGCATATGTAAATATTCTGGAATCATACTTAAGAAGTCCTATGTACAACCAGTCTGTATACCGTAAGTCCTATGTTACAACTAACATTGATAAACTGGCTTACTCTGGAATCATACTGAACAAGTCCTATGTACAACCAGTCTGTACACCGTAAGTCCTATGTTATTCTAAAAATATAACTTTCCTCAAGAAAAAAGTTCAAATGGTTGTCATGTAAAAATATTGATGCAGTTTTTGTTTAAAATTATGGAAAAATGACGATGTTGAGGTAAAGAAAATTCAGTATTAAAATGGTTAAGATTGGAGTCTTAATTCTGCAGAACGACAGATTTTCAAGTATGCTTCACGTCAAATCCAATATGGCCGATAAACTTTTGTCCATACCCCTTAAGCCAGTCTTAATTTCTTTGAAAAGTAGTCCAATATCTAGGTCAAGGTCACAATGTTAAAAGAATTAAGGTATAGAAAGGTCTAGTCACAAGAAATGCGCATGTGAAATTTCAAAGTCCTATCATTTACCAATCAACAATTATGGGCTGTGACACCCAAAACAGACAGACAGACGGACAACAGACAAAGTGTTCCCTAAGTGTCGCTATGCAGGCGACACAAAAGCAAGTTCAAATCTTTAAAAAAAATCAAATTTTGAAAAAGGGAAATATCTTCATTTTTTGGTTTGCTCAAGTTTTCAGTTTGTTCATTTTTTCCTATCAAAAAGAGAAATGTTTCTACAAAAGGTCAATCAGAAAAGAAGTGAGAGAGGGTTAAAAAGAGGAAATAAATACAAGTATGTTTTATACATGTAGTTCCATGTACCTGATGTTTGGTTTTTGTGTTTTGATTTGTAACATATTACAGGCAATCCATTATTTTATCGTTTTCACGTATCTGCATAATTGTAATTGAATTGTGATTATTTTTTTTAATGTTTCCTTTACCTTTTTTTGTGTTTTGTTTGTAAGGTCAAGAAACTCGTGGATGAGTGGATATTACCCATTCAGATCCGGACTACAGGTAAGGTCATTTTTTTCAGATTCCAATAATTAGGTCTTCCGACTTCCGTCGGAAGACCTATTGTTTTCGTAACCGTGGAAAATTGGATCAGCGATTTCTCAAGAACCCTGTAAGCTAGGACAATGAAAGTTCTCCAACGTTACGTTTGGAATAAAAGCTAGATTGGTCTTTTTTATTTTTGGTCTCTGTTATTTTTTTTATCATGTTTTTTAGTAGATTCAAATATTTGACGGGAGCGTCGAATTACTCAAAAGGACCGAAAATTTCATGTTTTGCTATTTGTAAGCTTAAATATCTCGTATTTTGCTATCTACAATTTCCATTCTTTTTGAAAGTCGACAGCCATGCAAGATATGAAATGCTAGATGCACACTGTAACGATTTATTACGATGACGTCCTTCACCGTCCTTCATATTTCCAAATTCAGAAGTTCATAGGAGTAGTATAATAGTAAACAAAAATTAAGCTTATGAAGTTTCCTAAAAATTTCAATATTATTATTTTTTATCCATATATCTGTCTTATTTAGTCTTTCTGATTTTTCCTATCTCTTACTGTTAAAAAGATATGAGCATCGAAATTTTGAGTTGGGTATTTCGATACACCTTCACGCCAACAGATCGGGCGCACACTAAAATTGGTAGTCCGAGTCCGACTCGAGAAAAGCAGTGTTGAGATTTTCAAATTCCGATTTCACGGCAATGATGAATATGCATTTCATAAATACATTTCGATATACACAATTTGATTTTGAAACAGTTGATTAATTTAGAAGAGATCAGCTGCAAACCAGAATTTACACACAAAAAGTGGTAGTTTGATTCCGATTTCTAACCTACAAACCTGTTTCTAAACTTCCAATAACTATATTTTGAACATCAAGTTTAATTTCTAATTCTAGCAAACGTTCGAACATAATTTTCGGTTGGTCTATTTACAAATTGATGAACAATTTCTCCAACATTCTTCCCTCTCCTCGTTTTTCGAAAACAGTTCTGTTTATATTGAACGATGTCGCCATGATGGAAATTCAAAATAAACTTTGAAAAAAGGGAAGGGGGGGGGGGGTCCAAATTTGAACCTGCACAGCGAGAACCTCATGGTATTTATATATATATATTGAACGTAACTTGTTATTACCATTTCTCTTCTCAAGAAAATTGGTTCTACAGCTACGAGCTCGCCTTTTTTATGGGGGGAAGGGGGCAGGAAGAATTTGCAAAAGTAAGGATACATTGCATGATATGGAAATTTTTGCTGGCTCTTTGTGCCAGACAATTTAAAGTCAAAAAATTAATTAATATAAATACAAACTGTTCACATAGCTGTATCTACCAGAGACTTTCAATATTATTATTTTTTATCCATATATCTGTCTTATTTAGTCTTTCTGATTTTTCCTATCTCTTACTGTTGAAAAGATATGAGCATCGAAATTTTGAGTTGGGTATTTCGATACACCTTCACGCCAACAGATCGGGCGCACACTAAAATTGGTAGTCCGAGTCCGACTCGAGAAAAGCAGTGTTGAGATTTTCAAATTCCGATTTCACGGCAATGATGAATATGCATTTCATAAATACATTTCGATATACACAATTTGATTTTAAAACAGTTGATTAATTTAGAAGAGATCAGCTGCAAACCAGAATTTACACACAATTCTAGCAAACGTTCGAACATAATTTTCGGTTGGTTTATTTACAAATTGATGAACAATTTCTCCAACATTCTTCCCTCTCCTTGTTTTTCGAAAACAGTTCTGTTTATATTGAACGATGTCGCCATGATGGAAATTCAAAATAAACTTTGAAAAAAGGGAAGGGGGGGGGGGGGTCCAAATTTGAACCTGCACAGCGAGAACCTCATGGTATTTATATATATATATTGAACGTAACTTGTTATTACCATTTCTCTTCTCAAGAAAATTGGTTCTACAGCTACGAGCTCGCCTTTTTTATGGGGGGAAGGGGGCAGGAAGAATTTGCAAAAGTAAGGATCCATTGCATGATATGGAAATTTTTGCTGGCTCTTTGTGCCAGACAATTTAAAGTCAAAAAATTAATTAATATAAATACAAACTGTTCACATAGCTGTATCTACCAGAGACTTTCAATATTATTATTTTTTATCCATATATCTGTCTTATTTAGTCTTTCTGATTTTTCCTATCTCTTACTGTTAAAAAGATATGAGCATCGAAATTTTGAGTTGGGTATTTCGATACACCTTCACGCCAACAGATCGGGCGCACACTAAAATTGGTAGTCCGAGTCCGACTCGAGAAAAGCAGTGTTGAGATTTTCAAATTCCGATTTCACGGCAATGATGAATATGCATTTCATAAATACATTTCGATATACACAATTTGATTTTAAAACAGTTGATTAATTTAGAAGAGATCAGCTGCAAACCAGAATTTACACACAAAAAGTGGTAGTTTGATTCCGATTTCTAACCTACAAACCTGTTTCTAAACTTCAATAACTATATTTTGAACATCAAGTTTAATTTCTAATTCTAGCAAACGTTCGAACATAATTTTCGGTTGGTTTATTTACAAATTGATGAACAATTTCTCCAACATTCTTCCCTCTCCTCGTTTTTCGAAAACAGTTCTGTTTATATTGAACGATGTCGCCATGATGGAAATTCAAAATAAACTTTGAAAAAAGGAAAGGGGGGGTCCAAATTTGAACCTGCACAGCGAGAACCTCATGGTATTTATATATATATATTGAACGTAACTTATTATTACCATTTCTCTTCTCAAGAAAATTGGTTCTACAGCTACGAGCTCGCCTTTTTTATGGGGGAAGGGGGCAGGAAGAATTTGCAAAAGTAAGGATACATTGCATGGTATGGAAATTTTTGCTGGCTCTTTGTGCCAGACAATTTAAAGTCAAAAAATTAATTAATATAAATACAAACTGTTCACATAGCTGTATCTACCAGAGACCTAATACGCATAGGCACAAAAATCTAGAAAAGGTTCTATTTAAACATCATACAATCTGTCTGAAATTCGCTAATTGCAAAGAGACATCTGAAGGAACGGTTATTAACTCATACTCTGTAACAGCGGGGAGTTTAACTTACACAGACATTCACAACATTTGACAATTTGTTTAAATCCGGCCCGAAGAACCGGCGAAAATTTTTCTCCGACTCTGGTAATGGCTGAAAAAAATGGCCTGCTCAGAAAATTGCTGAAAAAATTTCACCGGCTGGCAATAGAATTCCTAACCCCCCCCCCCCCCCCCAATATCAAATGGTTGCTCACCAACAATTATCGGTTTGAAAATTTAATGTTAATGCTATTTGAAAACTTAAATATATAATATAAATACATGTAATGTGACGTCCTTCATATTTCCAAACCAAAAATTGTATAGGAGGAAGACACTCTTGTTGCAACCGCAACAAGAAACCTTTCTAGTTACCTAAATATATTTCGCGTTTGCTTTTCCTCTTTATTTTCATTCAACAGAAGTGCATGTACGTAATGACACATATCATAAAAACGAATACATATCTGTAAGCATGTTTTGATGATACCTCTTTTGAATTTTTGACATAATGTGAATTATTACTTTTTTTAGCATGGGGCCCTTCTTCCAAAACAAGCTGTATGTGCACCGCTGAACAGAACATTTCTACCACAGGAACTCAAAAAGCTGGACTACGCCACACACATGATCGGAAAGTAAGATGAATTACTGCAGTCGTAGAATTTTGTCCAGGGGGGGGGGGGTTCCAGTGCTCTGATTCAAGCTTATGATATTGAAAAAAATAATACGTACACAGAAGAAAAACGAAATTAGAAAAGGATTATTCGATAATTCAAGGTGATCGCGGCGGGCCTTAACACCCCCATCCTCACACACACATACACCCTCTCGTACTAATACATGATCAAATATGGCCGCCGAGAGCTCTGATTGGCAGACACATTCTCGACATTTCCTCTGCAACAGCTGCACTGAATTTTACATAAGCATAATTTATTGACATATTTTTCCAAAGTTATGGCTATTTGACCTAGCAAATTTCATGAATTTGTTAGTTTTCAAGACCTTTTCTCCTACTCATATTGAGCTGATTTTTGGGTGTGTATTCATTTTTTTGTGTAAGTACAGGTTAAGTTTAAATTCATGTTTAAGTAAAGTTTTCTAGCGGAATTGCAGGAAATACGAGTAGATTTATACCGGTAGGGGACTTACAATGTACGTATATCGCGTAGCAATAAGAATATTTCAATTTACAGATGGCATTTAGGGTTCTGTAGCTGGGATTGTACACCAACATACCGAGGTTTTGATTCCTTCTTTGGATATTACAACGGTGCTGAGGATTACTATTCACATGTCATTCGTAAGTTCAACATTTGTATCATTGCCCTAGCACTATATGTATTGATACTCCTACCCCCATTAAATTTGTTGTTTCTATACCATTGTATTTTTTTACAGACTTCTAGACGTTCCTTCCACAGGTCGATCCGTCCCCAGACTATCCGTCCCCTTGGTTATTCCGTCCACAGTAACCGTAGATGATCCGTCCACCGTGTAATTATCTGAATAAAATCGTAATAATTATTTTGTATAGCCGCCTACTTATTAATTGACATAATAGAATGAACAGTTAAGTTCCAAATAAAGTAAAAATCAGGCGCTAAAAGATTGAAATACTGTTGATAAAAGACATAAACCAATTTTTCAGTATACTTTTCTTTATATATTATAAGCTGTATTTAAAACTGTTTAATGGACATAGCAAAAGAAATAATGAATTATTTCATTCTTTTTATTGCGCTTTCCATTTTATTTTTATTTTTGATTTATTATTCTAAAAATATTCTGGTATTATCATGTATCTTATATCAAAGTGATGAAAATATCAGTTGTTTTTGGTAATTGAAAATTATTTCTTTTGTTCTTTTCTTTATTGTGACAAATATGGATAATGACCATATCCCTGTATACAGCACAAAATCGATAATTCAGAAAATCAGAAAACGAAGGCATACAAAATCAGGATAAAACAGGATCCAAAGCAAACAAACAAAAACCTCCACCATATGAAAAGAAGCGAACTCCCGATATGGGAGTGAGACCAGGTGCCCAGGAAGAGTAAGCATCTCCTGCTTGCATGCAACACCCGCCGCTTCAATTCGGTAGAGCTGTCACATCCGGTTACTTCCGTTTCGGAAGATATAGAGTACAATCTTTCTTTCTTTTCTTTCTTTCTTTCCTTTCTTTATATTTTTAAAGAATAAGTCAAAAATAAATAACGTAGTACTCCATTGCATAAAAAACACACAAAATGATTCTCAATTAAGTACACTCTTTTGTCAAACAAATAGTGGACGTAGATAATTACCAACATTGTTTTTATTTTCGTACGTGAACATCGACGGCGGATGCGGCTAGCCAAACAGGGGATGCTTACTCCTCCCGGGGACCTTGTCCCACCTCTAGCTTGCTAGGGGTCCGTCGATGTTCATCTCGCTGCACTTCTGTGAGTGCTGTTGAGATTGTCACCATCATCTTCTTTATCTCTTGGATAATTATCACATTATGCTATGCATTCATTGTGGATGGATCGCCTTGTGAACGGAAAGACCAGTGGGCGGATCGACCTACTTACATTTCTTACATTGATGATACTCTGTTAGGATTTCTAAGTTTTAATTACAAAAATCTAGTTATTAATTTTCAGTCTCAGAAGCTTTTCTTCATGCAATAAGTTTAAATGATTTATTATAGTATGAAAATAGTAATATTTCTATCAAAGACATATATGACGTTTGATGTTCAACAGAAAAAGGCAAAGATTTCAGGGCTGACAAGATACCTGTCGAAGCCGACGGAGAATACTCGGCAGTAAGTATCCTGGATCGTTACCAGTTTAAGATTTCCGCCCTTCAAAGAGGTTCACATGTGCGTTAGACATTCGTAACTTTCATTGATTTATGTATCATGGCCTTTTGGACAAGCTATATGTTCTCTATTCTTAGATAGGATTACGCAGATATAATAGCTGTGATTATGTGACGGGTGTTGCTAGCAAACAGGGATACTTACTCTTGCTCCTTTGACACCTGATGTCATCTCCCTGGGCACCTGAAGTCATCTCCCTGGGCAACTGATTTCATCTCCCCGGGCACCTGAGGTCATCTTCCTGGGCACCTCATGTCATCTCCCCGGGCACCTGAAGTCATCTCCCTGGGCACATGATGTCATCATCCCGGGCACTTGATGTCATCTCCCCGGGCACCTGATGTCATCTCCGTGGGCACCTGATGTCATCTCCCTGGGCACCTGATGTCATCTCCCCAGGCACCTGAGGTCATCTCCCTGGGCACTTGAGGTCATCTCCCTGGGCACCTGATGTCATCTCCCCGGGCACCTGAGGTCATCTCCCTGGGAACCTGAGTTCATCACCCCGGGCACTAAATGTCATCTACCCGGGCACCTGATGTCATCTCCGTGGGCACCTGAGGTCATCTCCCTGGGCAACTGATGTCATCTCCCCGGGCACCTGATGTCATCTCCCTGGGCACCTAAAGCCATCTCCCTGGGCACCCGATGTTATCTCCCTGGGCACCTAAAGCCATCTCCCCGGGCACATGATGTCATCATCCTGGGCACCTGATGTCATCTCCCAGGGTACCTGATGTCATCTCCCTGGGCACCTGATGTCATCTCCCTGGGCACATGATATCATCATCCCGGGCACTTGATGTCATCTCCCCGGGCACCTGATGTCATCTCCGTGGGCACCTGATGTCATCTCCCTGGGCACCTGATGTCATCTCCCCAGGCACCTGAGGTCATCTCCCTGGGCACCTGAGGTCATCTCCCTGGGCACCCGATGTCATCTCCCCGGGCACCTGAGGTCATCTCCCTGGGCAACTGATGTCATCTCCCCGGGCACCTGATGTCATCTCCCTGGGCACCTAAAGCCATCTCCCTGGGCACCCGATGTTATCTCCCTGGGCACCTAAAGCCATCTCCCCGGGCACATGATGTCATCATCCTGGGCACCTGATGTCATCTCCCCGGGCACCTGAGGTCATCTCCCTGGGAACCTGAGTTCATCACCCCGGGCACTAAATGTCATCTACCCGGGCACCTGATGTCATCTCCGTGGGCATCTGAGGTCATCTCCCTGGGCAATTGATGTCATCTCTCCGGGCACCTGATGTCATCTCCCTGGGCACCTAAAGCCATCTCCCTGGGCACCCGATGTCATCTCCCTGGGCACCTAAAGCCATCTCCCCGGGCACATGATGTCATCATCCTGGGCACCTGATGTCATCTCCTCGGGCACCTGATGTCATCTCCCTGGGCACCTGATGTCATCTCCCTGGGCACCTGAGGTCATCTCCCCGGGCACCTGATGTCATCTCCCCGGGCACCTGAGGTAATCTCCCTGGGCACATGATGTCATCATCCCGGACACTTGATGTCATCTCCCTGGGCACCTGATGTCATCTCCGTGGGCACCTGATGTCATCTCCCTGGGCACCTGATGTCATCTCCCCGGTTACCTGATGTCATCTCCCTTGGCACCCGATGTCATCTCCCTGGGCACCTAAAGCCATCTCCCCGGGCACCTGATGTCATCATCCTGGACACCTGATGTCATCTCCCCGGGCACCTGATGTCATCTCCCTTGGCACCTGATGTCATCTCCCTGGGCACCTGATGTCCTCATCATGGGCACCTGATGTCATCTCCCCGGGCACCTGACGTCATCATTCCGGGCACCTGATGTTATCTCAAGGGCAACTGATGTCATCTCCCTGGGCACCCGATGTCATCATCCCGGGCACGTGATGTCATCTCCCTGGGCACCCGATGTCATTATCCCGGGCACGTGATGTCATCTCCCTAGGTACCTGATGTCATCTCCCTAGGCACCTGATGTCATTATCCCGGGCATCTGATGTCATCTTCCTGGGCACCTGATGTCATTATCCCGGGCACGTGCTGTCATCTCATGGGCGACTGATGTCATCTCCCTTGGCATCCGATGCCATCTCCCCGGACACCTGATGTCATCTCCCTGGGCACCTGATTTCATCTCCCATGGGCATCCGATGTCATCATCCCGGGCACGTGATGTCATCTCCCTGGGCACCTAATGTCATCTCCCTGGGCACCTGATGTCATCTCCCTGGGTGCATGATGTCATCTCCCTTGGTACCCGTTGTCATCATTCTGGGCACCTTATGTCATTTCCCTAGGCACCTGATTTCATCTCCCTTGTACCTGATGTCATCTCCCTGGGTACGTGATGTCACCATCCCGCGCACCTGATGTCATCTCCCTGGGCACCTGATGTCATATCCCTAGGCACCCAATGTCATTATCCCGGGCATCTGATGTCATCTTCCTGGGCTTTCGATGTCATCATCCCGGGCATCTGATGTCTTCTCCCTGGGTACCTGATGTCATCTCCCGGGCAGCTGATGTCATCTCCCTGGGTACCTGATGTCGTCTCCCCGGGCACCTGATGTCATCTCCCTGGGCACCTGATGTCATTTCCCTGGACCGGTACCTGATGTTAATCTCCGGGCAGCTGATGTCATCTCCCTTGGCACTTGATCTCATCTCAATTGGAGGTTTACTATATATCTTCTGTGCATAATGTTACAGTTTTTGTTTTGTTGAATTTGCAGGGTTTTTTAAGGTTTTGTATGTTTGTTTAAGGGGTATGGACAAAAGTTTATCGGCCATATTGGAATTGACGCGAAGCATAATAGAAAATCTGTCGTTCTGCAGAATTAAGACTCCAATCTTAACCATTTTAATACTACGTTTCCTTTACCTCAACATCGTCATTTTCCCATAATTTTAAACAAAAACTGCATCAATATTTTTACATGACAACTATTTGAACTTAGTGCACCGAACTGCGCAGCTACAGGTTTGCAGGATTCATAATTAATACTATAACGTTCCTTAAACGTTACTATCATCATATGTCTACAAACATTTGTCCTCCAATTTTGATCATACTTTCTCAAAATACCGGGTATCTTCATTTTACACGCAAGGGGCTAGTAGCCTTATCAACATAGAAATGAATCCAGGGGCGGATCCCCGGAATGTTGCACATTTGTAATTTGTCACCTATAATTCTCATGACTATCCCACTTTTCTAATATATATCATGTAAATAATTAATAATTGAATCGCAAACAGTCGAAATTCTAGTGAATTACCCCAGGAACTTTGAAATCGTTTATTTTTTCTACCTATGTTGGGGCGGGTCGGCACGTGAAAATGGCTACCTGTAAAAACTCGTGTTCGAAAAGACACCGTGTTGTATTAACAAGAGATTTATATGATAGTGAGACCTTGTACTCAAAATCGAAGGACAAATGGCTGTAGATATAGTATCAATGTAATGTTTAAGGTAAGTTATGGTATTATTAATATATTCTTCTGAGGTGCAGCTGTGCAGTTCGGTGCATGAATTTAAAAAGTTTCTAATGTTAAAATCTTAATGTAATTTTCCGTAGCAAATATGGGAAAATGTAGTTATTGGGGTTGAGAATACTTGGGATTAAAATAGTTGAAGATGGAGCCATGACTCGGTGTAAGGAAAGATTTTCAATAACACACTACATAAAATCCAATATGGCGAAAAACAGTTTGTCCATACCCCTTAATTTTAAATTTATGATGGGACTTTGTGTTTGACGTTCGCTCTTTTGATATCGAAGCAATAAATGGATGTACTATCAGTGCTTTAAACTTTTCTTTTTGTTTTTGCAGCATCTCTATGCTAAGAAAGCCCAAAAAATCATCCAAGATCATAACTTGAATCAATCACTATTCCTATACTTACCGTTTCAATCGGTCCACGAACCAATTCAGGTATATATGCTTAATTAAAATCTTTACCTGGAATTTTAATATGTCAAATACAAAGCTTGAAACAAATTATTCTAATGTCCATCTTAAATGATTGCATTTCGTTCTCAGTTACACGTACCCATTCCTTTTTTTTTCACTGGAATGAAGAGAAATAAGATATAAGGTGCTCGAGTCCAAATTAACTTTTGTACTTTCAATACTATACATGACTATCATTTTTTTTCAACTGAAGCATTAAGCATTTTCTTAAACATTTAAAGATGCGAGGGGAAAGAGAACAAGAAAACAAGGTGTCATAGTGATTTAATTTCCTTTTTTTATCTTTCATTTTTCCAAAGGTGCCAAAGAAATATGAAGACATGTATGAACATATAAAGAACAAGAATAGAAGACAGTATAGCGGTAAATAATTCTAATATTGAAGTGAATCTTAAATTACCATGCTGTACATGTAGCAGTATCATGGTGAATATAATTGTTCAATAAAACCACTCCTACCACATGAACTATTGAGGAAAGGAGAGAATCTCCAACAACACCTGGTTGCAGCACCCATGAGTGCACTTTCAAGAATATCCTATTCTTTTCAAACAACAGGTATGGTGACAGCTATGGATGAAGCTATCGGAAACATCACACAAGCTCTTAAAGATAGGAACATGTTTGACGACACTCTTATCCTATTTACAGCAGATGTCAGTATTATTATCTTTATTCTTTCAGTTATGTATCATCTTTGAATTTTTCATTAATCGTTTTAATTTCATTAAGCAACACATCCTTCTCCATTTCGCTTCCTTGCTCAGGAAATGTATGTTTAAGTAACTAGATAACAGAAAATTCAAATTATTTGACCAATTTATCACTTAATTAATTGAGATGTTGAATATTAGAAGTCAACATTTGGCACGGATATTAAATGATGTATACACCGAGTGTAACCCTCCTAAATTCCACAAACCAATCTACCCCGGGGGTTCACACGATGACATGCATAATGAAACTGGGTCTAAAAGCATTGGAATTGCATATATGTTATCTATTCTGCTAATCAATTTAACATATCTTTTATAATTTCTAGAATGGCGGTTGGCCCACATTTGCGGGAAATAACTATCCGTTGAGAGGTTCAAAGATAACAATTTTTGAGGGTGGCACTAGGGCTGCCTCCTTCATTACTGGATCCGGCATTGATGCAAAAAACAAAACATATGATGGGTAATAAACGAGGCTGTGTCTAATTAGAAAATGATGAATGATGATGGTATTTTGATTAAATTCGGATCATATAAATGCAGTATTATAAAATTCATTTTATAGGTAAGAAAATAGAAGTTGACCGTTCAGTATTATGTAGGGGTCATCTCAAAGATAATGGCATCTTACACTGAGACCTTATGGGGTTTTACTGCAAAATAATGATTTTTCTCAAATTTTTCATATTTCTGTGCAAGAGATTTTAATTAAATTCATGTCATTTATTTGTTGTACTTAAAGTATCATTTCAAGAAAAAGAAATTGGAAGTTCACCGTCATCAAATTTTTCTAATTGTACACGGCCTCGTTAAGCTTTATTTGACGCACTTGAAATCAATTATGAAGTTTGTGTAGCACTAGTAACTATCATGATGGAATTTGGAAACGGAAATACATAATTGTTTGACGCCCCACTTAGATGGTCATTTTTCAATAGCTTTTATGTACAAAATGATGGGTAAATTTGTTAAGGATGCTCATCTTGACTAAAAAGAAGTGGTTATCTGGACTTTTGAATAGGGATTTGCAAGGGTCCTATGCAAAAAATTATGCAATTCTCTTAACACAAGATGAGATCAAGCAGAAGTATTATGCAATAAAATGGGATTGAACATGAATATTGTTTGTCAAAATACATATTAAATTGAAATTTCATTGTACAATGTTCATCACAGAATGTTACACGCCGTAGATTGGATGCCAACGTTAGTAGCTGCTGCTGGGGGTAGTATTTGTAAGTAAAATAGAAAATTGTTATCGTGGATAGAGAACATGTTGACGCAATTTATTTTATGACATCCTAGGTTAAATGTGTCATGATTTTCTGATAATGAATTCTGAATTCACATGCTGAATTGCCATTGGCACAAGGAAATAAATGCTTGACGTAAATACTTGAACACGATTTTCCAAGAATGTGTCAACTGTAGAACGTAAGAGTTTCAAATTAAGTTCAATTTATAAATTTTGATAAAATTGTTTTTTATTTTTTGTAATCTCCTCTTTCTCTCTGAATCAATTTTATTTTTCTTTCTAGCCAATCCTGACATGGACGGAATTAACCAATGGGATAACATAAGGAACCTTCGTCCTTCAGACCGTACAGGATTCGTATACAATCTAGACGATAAATTCCCACCTGTAAATGGGCACGCGGCAATCAGGTACATGCACCTATTATCTCACTCCCATATTGGGGGTACGCTTCTTTTCATGTGGTGGAGGTTTTTGTTTGTTTGCTTTGGTTCCTGTTTTATCCTGATTTTGTATGCCTTCTGTTTCTGATTTTCTGAATTACTGTAAATGACTTTTCATTAGCGAGGACTTTATTTTCGCGTAATTTCGCATGCTTGATCAAACGCGAAAATAAAGTCCTCGCTGATGAAAAGTCCGTCCAAAAGATAAAAAGTATATCAAATTTGACAAAATTCAAAAGGAGTAATCTTCCCTTTCCATTAGAATTGATTATCCTAATTAGACAACGGACAATCATACGCGTGGATTTTAGGGATTTTGAATTACAAACATAGCAATTAACCAATTAGCCTTAATTACCCAGACAAACAATATACTAAAGAACTGTAAAATCTTTTAGAGGAAATAAACATGGCGCATTTCTTTATATCTTTAATCATCCCGTTTTCAATAGATTTCAATAAGAGACGAAAAAGTAAACAAATGACGTGTTGATAAGATTAACTGGTATGCAAAAATATGACGATACAAAACGTCTAATTTCAGCTTATGTGAAGTAAGCATTTCAGCAATTAATAGAGGGTGATAAGGAAATTAAATATATATATTTACAGAAAAAAGAAACATATTAGAAAAATTCAGATGACGAGCTCGCTAAATTAAAGTCGCGCGAATGAATCCATCGTCGAGTTGTCGCGAAAATAAGGTCACGCGAATATAAAGTCGTTTACAGTATCGATTTTGTGCTGAATACAGGAATATGGTCGTTATTCATATTTGTCATCTTCAATGTTTCTGATTTTGCTAAAATGCAGGCAAAGCTTTCCTTGGGTGCATCATTTGCATGTGGAAATCTTAAGAATACAAATAACATGATACAGTGTATATATAAGACTCAAAACTTTGATTTGTTGCTTTGTTTGCATAGATTATCAACAGAATATCTGATATGTTAACCGCATTCGATATTATTTTGCAAAGTATGTCTACATGAACACCAAAGCTCACTTAAAATACTTTCTATGTTATCTAATTGTGACTTGAAGAAGAGCGATTTTATGTTCATCCTGTGGAGGGGATACAAATGTTGGTAGAATTCAGTATCATTTAAATAATTGACCATAAGCACATGGACATGGGAATACATCGTCTTCTTTTGTGATGTAGACAGACTCCGTAATACTCATAGCTACCGGTATATTCTTTTGTTATAAAGTTAATTGTGAATTCTTTTCATATGTACAGGGATGGAAAGTTTAAGTTGATTAAAGGATTTCCTGGTCCATATCCTGGTTGGTACAAGCCTGACAATGCTGAGATAGGAAAGAAGATTGAAGAGATACACTATGACCTTAAAAACAGGACGAGCTGGGAACTTGGCTATATGTTGTTTGATTTGGATGGTATGTCGACAACTTCAATAAAGCTTCAGTGTATAATATCTATGTGATTATCATTAGCGATTAGTGTTTATTAACAAAGGAATACCTAGCTTCTGACGTTTTTTTTTTTTTGCGGACGATAAATGCTGATTTCTCGGTGACAAACTGAGTTGTTCTGGCGACCCGTTAGTTTTATACAAGGTGCAATGTGAGGTTAGCAACGTCAAAGCTTAGTCTCGTTTTAGTACCATTAGGAGCAAACAACAAATGAAATTGCATTAGAATTTATAATTTCAGGTAGGAAAATATGGAAGAGATCTACATTAAGACTTAGGCGCGTGACCAACAGTGGAACACACCCCCATGATGCGACAAACAACGAATATAAACCATAATTTCTTCAATAAAGAGTAGCGGACAGAAAGACATATGTGTAAACAAGAAAGAAAGGAGGGAATCTCCAACACCACTAGGTTGCAGCACCCACAGCAAAATTCCAAAACACCAACAACACCCACACTGAACGGTGAAAACAACAGTCGATCAAAACAGACACACATTATATTCAAAACACAATGGCAATAAAAAATTGAAGACAAACATTTAGCACTGTCGCCTAGTCCAGACGTTGTGCAGTAGCCAATTATACGATTATTTGGAATGCATGTGTACGATTCATCCTCTATCTCGGATTTGCAGAGGTCTTAAAGACTTACAGCTGTTGTATGAACAAACTAACCTTCTCACCTTAATGTGATATCAAAGACAAGACAATTATTTGTAGTTCCGGACCCTAGGTTACTCAAAAGAAAAGTATATTATGATTGTAAGTGCGACAAACAAACCATGCTCTACTGGCTGAAGTAGGCTTATGAAAACAAGAAATACATGTACGTATGACAGGTTTTGGGATGGGTATTGGATATGCAATGCCCAGTCTGGTCGTAGTTATGTTGGAGATATCCTTATTGGTTTCAGTTTTTGTGAATTTCTTCTTTTACTGTTCCGCTTTGTTTTAGCAACACCATCCTCTTGCAAACCATTCACTCATTCACTCTTTTTATGCTCCCGGAATCGCATATTTGGGGGCATACAGTTTTTGGTCTGTATCTCTGTTTGTCTGTCTGTCTGTTTGTCCGTCTATCTGTTTGTCCGAAAAAAACTTTTATATTCGGCATAAGTTTTGAATGGAAGGTGATAAGCCTTTCATATTTCACATATGCATTACTTTTGAGAAAGACCTTTCCCATACCAAATGTTTTGACTTCGTGACCTTGACTTGACCTTTAAACTACTTTTCAAAAACTTTAACATTTGGCATAACTTTTGAATGGAAAGTAATGGGACTTTCATATTTCACATGTTCATTCCTTATGAGAAGACCTTTTCATTGATAGCAAAAGTTTTGACTTCGTCACCTTGACTTTGACCTTTCACGTACACAACAGAAAATGGTGTTTATACTAATAAAGATGCCATCGGGGGCATTCATGTTTCACAAACAGAGGCTTTATTCTATTGGTCATCATCTGAACATAATTCATTCACTTTTGTAGAATACAACAATCTAAGATATGGAATGAAAAAAAATGAAGGATAAAAAAGAGATCTCTGGGTAATCGGAACAGTGAAGAGTTGTACGCTCGTAATCCGGATAACCAACCGTCTGCTACGGCACCGGTTGCTCAATGGTCTCGTTGGTTTATGTGTGATCTTTTGTGATTTACGTTTCTATGGTGTGAGTCGGTCATGTTGGTTTATGTTTGGACTTTTGTGTTTTATGTTTTGATGGTGTGAGTTGGTGCTCCGTATGCCTTTTGTGTCTCTTTGTGTGGATGTCTTCTCCATGTGTTTTTATTATTGGGTGATTTGGAATTTTACTGTGCGAGCTGCAACCGAGTGTTGTTTGAGATCCCCCACTTTCTTCAAGAGAAATAAACAGTACTTCAAAGGGTATGTTCCAATTAAAAAGTATCTATGTAATTGTTTCTATGTATCATATTTCTCACTGTGGCTTTTTTTTTATTACGAGTTGGGTTAAGTACCCGAAACGTGCATGTCTGGTCCATGCTTCAAATTTATCTGTCCTAAAATGATGTTATTGAATTTGGAGACGTTTAACTTTACATTGGAACGGAACTACTCGAACATTTTATCTTATTATTCTCGAAGATTTCATTACTTTTTCCATAGCTGATCCCACTGAACACCATGACCTTTCACGGAAACATCCAGAGGTTGTATCCAAAATGTCCGAAATGATTGAGGAGTACAAAAAGAAGATGATTCCGGCAAACTCTCCAGGAAATGATCCGGATTCTGACCCTTCTAAATATGATGGATTCTGGACACCAGGTTGGTGCAAACCTTCATCGTTACGGGATGGTGCTAATATCAATAATGACAGATTAGACATTTTGAACTAGAAAATATTGTTATTCGACATTCTATGATTTGTATTGTTTATTTTGAAGAGGAATAATGCGTGTGTGAAAATAGTAAGATATGTTCAATTTCTCTTCAAGTTGAAAAGATAGTGGTCAATTTATAATAAAATTATATTGTTTCTGTCATCTTTCATCTTATAACTTCATTCTTATGAATGACGAAATAAAGTGTTCCAATAATTCCAATTTTAATCTTTGATATAACAATGTAAAATGCATATTGTCTTTTAATATATTTTTCTTTTCACTTTTATGTTTAATAAATCATATTTATGTCTTAATGTTAGAGTTGCAACTACAGAGATAACTCTGTTTTTATATCATGAAATATTTGAAAGCAATATACCAACGACGGTGGAGTACCCGAAACGTGCATGTCTAGTCCATGCTGTAAATTTATCTGTTCTTAAATGAATTTGAAGACGTTTAACAACGTTATATTATTTCAGAAAAAACTTGTTCAAATGTCCATTGCGAAATGGATATTGGTGGGAAAACATGATTTTTAATCAATATTGCAAAAAATAGGAAAAAAGTTCATTTCCACACAAGTTCTAATATCGAAGATTCAAACATTAGAATATATACTTTTTAATATACTCCTTAAAACAGAGATAATTCGAAATTTAAACTTCGAGTTAAAAGCAAAATTTTGGGGTCAAAGAGTTGATTTATGTTGCATAAATTATTTTGCTATTTATGGAAACACTCATTTCGCTCACAAACGAATTTGGTGTCGTACATGTATTGGTTTGACCGTTTAGGATAAAGCAATACCATATCTCAATACATAGAAAAAAATTACACAACTGTTAAACTTCTAGTTATTAGAATAAATAACAAGTCGTTGCTATGGTAACCAGCAAACTCGTATTTATAAGAAATACTGTCCATAGCACTGTTTATTTTCCCAAAATTTCTCAAAATACCATTTAAGTCATACATGTACACAAGCTATAAGAATACAGAGAAAATATGGGTATATATGAATTCTTGAAATTTCATTCATTACAGAAGAGTGTAAAGTTATGAGGTGGAATCCTGCAAAAAGATAAAAATGTCAAAATAGGCTAAATATGTACAATTGTTGCCCAAAAACAAGACGGTTAAATTCTAAATTTATTGTCTGAATAGTTCGAGGATATCTTCCTCGACACATCCATCATTCATCTACCTCGCTTTAGCTTAAAATGTCAAACATGATTATATTGCAGTACCGTAGAACACACAAGACCTAAAAGAAAGAAGGGGATCTCCAACAACACCTAGTTGCAGCACCAACAGCAAAACCCCGAAAAACCCACTGTAAAAACACAAAGCAGACTTACTACAGAAAGAGACGTAATAGATACAAGGAACAAAAACAATGTGCACATACATAACAACGACACAATCGAAGAGCCATATACATTAAGGTAACAACAATAACTCAAAAGAGAAAGAGAACTAGTTAGAAACAAAGAAAACACACAAAGTTGTAATGAGACGGGCAACACATAAAAAGGATACAATGAGTTGGAACACTTTAATTACTAAACACAAACCATCCAAATAACCAAGTACCGTTAGCTCTTTCGGCAGCTTTTAAATCTCCAAACATCATGTTAAGGAATTATGCCAAATATATAAATCTACAAAGATATCTCTTGTAATAATCAATATCGACAAAAAGTTGCTCCAAATAAAAATGCAAGGCGACAAACCATCCTAAAATTTCTAATTAAAAAAAATTTCCTGTTCGATTTGTAAGAGGTGTTTGAAATAATGTCGAAGGGTTCCAACTCTATACCTTCTTGAAGAAAATTCCAAACCAATTTCCATGCACCATACACGTGTTCCGAATATAAAATCTCATCAGTGATGCTTTCAGCGGAGCCACCAAAAACAATTTCAGAAGCGCCCTCTTTAATTTTTGAAGTAAGATTTTTACATAAATTTCCATTCTGGCTATTTTGTGCGTTTCTTTCTATGCGTGTCTGCTATGTGTTTTGGGTGTTTTGGGGTTTTGCCGTGGATATTGAAATCGGTTATTGTCTTGAAGTGTGAAGTAATTCCAAGATACAATTACAGGTACAGTTGATCCTCTTACGAGGGTTGTTCGAAAAGTTCGTAGACAACCGCAATATTTCAGAAATGCGTGACAGTAACCTTACAATTTTCGCACAATACATTGATGAGGTTTATTATTATTAATTCATACAATATCATGGTGATTGAAATAGTATGTCATTTAAATTATTGTCTCAAATTATGTGTTGTGACGTATAGCGGCGCAGTGCGAAATTTGATATATCGAAATCGTGTACACACGCACATAATTCCTTTATTATTTCTAACTGCGGACGCAGAGAAAGTCGAAGTATATAATAATTATTATTTCATGGAATTTGAAAGTTATCATACTGAAATTTGAACTTTTTACGATATAATGGTATTTAGATATCACTGTTACAAGAAGCACCATCAAGAAGTATGCTTGGAAATAATGACGTCTTCCTGCAATTTTTACACAAAATGAAATCATATATCTTTTATTCAAGCTGATACAAACTCCACAAATGACATTATACTTTTATAGATGATACATATGGAATGCAAGAAAATGTTTTGAGCTCACGTCAATATGCCTATAATTTGCAACGAAAGAGATAATTTGATGAAAATCATTTATAAAGAATGATTTGAACGACATCAGAAAACAAAAATGAGTGATCCATACGTTCTAAAATGAAATTCTTTATGTACCTATTGTGAACATATTTAATATAGAACCAATTTTAGCACATGGTTGCCTATTTTAATAAGTATGATTCATCTTTTAAGTGATTGACATACATTAAACGACTTATGCCTCAATATGATTTCAAATTTAGAGACAGAAGTAAATGATAAAAATGACTCCGTAATTTGCGTGGCGTCGTTTTCGACGTAATTTACTGCGCCGCTTTCCGAAGTCACACCTTAAGAAAAACACCGTATTTCTTTCCTAATTGACCGATTTCTTTAAATTTTGCACAATAAGAACATGAAATCTTAAGGAATAAATTTATGTATGAACAAAATGTTTGACGATAACGAAATTTTTTTTATTAAACTTGTCTACGAATTTATCGAACAGCCCTCGTAATTTGTTAATTAAGTCACCATGAAAAGAAAAGTGAAAAGAAAAGCAATACCACAAGGAAGTGACACATAAATGAAAAGAAGAAACTCCAAACCGCATAAAAGACGCAATATTCACTAGAATATCATACAAATCAACGAAACAGAGGTACAAATACATCAAACATTAATGACAACACATAAAATTATGGAGACCAATGTGCACCCGGCGCCGACTTTGGACGGCCATCTGCTAAAGGAAAGGATGTGGTTATCCGGATTACGTGCGTACAACCCTTCCACTTATCCGGATACACAGAGTTTTCCATAGACGCACAATTGGTATGTAAATATAAAACTTCTCACTGTAAGGTGACAAACGAGATAGTTAAATGCAGCGACCACTTGTAACCTAGATTCTATGTAAATGGATCTCAAAAATTCTATGGCATGCGTACAATGCGTGCTCTGTCCTGGCTGAGGCGAGCTCAAGCAGAAGTCTGACCAATTTTCAGATTGGACAGAGAATCAGGACCCAGTCTCCTCTGACGAGATTTAAACAAGGTCCGTCATGGAGTCCCGTCGTCACGGTTGGTCAGTATGTAACGTTGGGAGAACCACTGGTGCAAAACTATAGATTGGTCCTCGGTTAAGCAGGCGATTGAGTATTTTCTTACATTTGTGATTGAAATTAAATCTGCCTTTGATTCTTCTGATTTTGTTTATTAGGTCAACGTAAGATGAAGGCATGAATTTCCCAATGATTCATACTCTAATGCTTGAGTTGTCCCAAATCAAAAACAAAATCAGAATAGTTATTGTAGAATGTCCAAATTATTTTACAATTTTATGATATTTAAATCCTTGACTGATTAGTTTTTGTTGTAATTTTGTTTATATCTATCATGGAAGTCCGAAACATAGGAGCACTCTCTACCGTATCTGATCAGCTGAGAGATAAAACATATCAGGTTGTCAAATCTCTTGAGTTCTTTATGCATGGATCTTTCTTCGTATGTTTATAAAAACCAATCTCCAACTAGAGGCGCAAATTACCCATTTGGAATTCTAATAACTTGCCTGTATAGAGTATGAGCAACATTTACAAAAATGGCGTGTAAACGCAAGGACAAGGCCTTGCACAACTCAGCTCGAGTCCATGATTTGTACGAGGGTATTCTACTGAGGAAAAGAGTCCTTTTGTGTCAGAAGTACATATAAATGTTTATCCTCTCGATCAACTCACCATTTGATTAGTTTTGATAAGCGACGTTCTATCTTCTCATTAGGGAGGGTAGTGTACATGTTGGAGAAGTCGTTGGATGAGATAGATTCGGCTTTAAAATGAAATGATTTGAATTTCTAAATCACATCACTAGAATTCTTTATTGACCAAAAATAATTGATTTCGCTATTATTGAATGCAGTTTCACAATATTAAAAAAAAATATTGTTTATGTCATACAATGTGAAAAATGCAAGGAAGAATACAAATGTTCCACTTGACAGTTGAACCATCGTATTTCCCTTTATAAAAGTAATATTACTCTCCCTTAAAATAGGATTCTTTTCGTATCAAAACATATGTTTGAATGAAGTAATGGGAATTTTAAAGTTATGCTAATTTATCAAACAGATGATTTCTCTATAATAACAATTAAAGAGCAGAATTTTATTGATAAATTTAGACCTAAGTTAAACACAACTCGATGATTTACGCCCACATTCCTTATAAGATGTTCACTTGACCAATCTATCTGATCAGCACTTCCTATAGGTAGAACTGATAGTATCATTTATTTACTTTTTTCTTGAAGTAAGCATACGTAACCAAAGAGTGAATAGTACTTAATCTTTTTACTTATCATGCTTTTTCATCAACATATTATATGGGTGAATACTTTGTTTAGCACATAATTGTCTGAAGCGGCCTTTGTTACGGCATAAACAGTAAAAACATCGTTTTTGTAGTGCTTTATTTATTTTTTTTATTGTTCTTTACGTTGGATCTTTAATCATATTTTGGATATATATATATATAATATAATCAAATGTTATTGCGTGCAAAGAGTTGAGGAAGTAAGTATAGAATGAAAAAAAAAAACAAAAACCGACAAGATCAATTGTAATTTGTTTTCATTTTGACGGGAAAACTTGTCTGTTTTTGAGACCTGAAGACGTTTGTTTATTGATTTTAAAGTACACTATATGTATTGAGTTTTCTTCCACGCGTCGGTAAGCACGGAAGTTACAGTTTCTGAACCTGTTTGTATACGGAGGGATTTATAAATAGCTAGGGTAAATTACATGACTCAACATTGTATCTTTTACAATGATTGTGTGAAATAGAAATATCTGTCTGTGATCTCGCAATTATGGAGATGAATGTCTTTACCTGTATTTTGTTGTATTTTGCTATATTATCATTATGTTCAGCAAAGCCTCCGAACATCCTCTTTATCGTTGCAGACGACTTGGGTAAGTAATGATTTTACACTGAGTACCTACATGTTTTATTGTAGAATACTTCACAGCTATATAACTCAATATGATTAGAATAAGTTTGGTTTTATTTTAAACTGATTTGTTTTTAATTGCATTGATTGCATGATCCGCCACTCTCTTTGAAAGGGTGTCCTTTTTTCAATTAGGAAAGGTCTGTGTTGCGGCTGATATTTTTCCGTCCAAAAGGTCTTTTAAATGTGGCGAAAATGACGGAATCAAGAAATTGTGGATTTGTCGTTTCCTTTATATGAAAAAAACCCTACTTTTTATTATTGAAGTTAATAAGTTTGCCATCTATTGAAGTAGTTAGGTGACAATTGTCGTAAAGATAACATAGGATTCAATACTATAAAATTCTTGTCTGATAGATACGTATCACAATATTTTGATACATCATCCGCATGATCAGGACGAGATAGATTCAGCTTTCAAATTAAATGATTTTCATTTCTCGATCACATCACTAGAATTCTTTATCGACCAAACAAAAAACAAAACAAAAATTGATGTTTATTGAATGCAGTTTCACAATATCTTAATATATGATCTTTAATTGCTGTTAATGTCAAATATGGAGACCATGTGCCCAGGAAGAGTAAGCATCTCCTGCTTGCATGCAACACCCGCCGCTTCAATTCGGTAGAAATGTCACATCCGGTTACTTCCATTTCGGAAGACATAGAGTACAATCTTTGGTTGGATGGTGCAAATGGTCTATAACAGAATATCATCCACCATTCTGGAGAGTGGGATATCATAGTGTATAACGAGTTCCCCAAATCGACCATAGAACTTCCTCAGTGACGATGTTAGTCGGTCACAAACATATCCCTGACTGAGAAGCTTATCTGAAAGACGCCTAGCTCTAAGAACAAAATCCGTATATTTGGTACTTGCTCTGGCATAGCGTATCAACTGAGATATGAACACGCCATAAGCTGGCGATGAAGGGATATTGCTACTCAGAAAGGGAAAGTTTGTAATGTTGAAATTGAAGTCGTCACGTTTGTCATAGAGTGAAGTATTCATGTGACCATCAGTGTCGTAGGACAACATTATGTCCAAATAGGATGCTGAATTATTTGTGTCTGAAGTTTCTTTGACTTCAAGCTCTGAAGGATAGATACTGCTCAGATAATCCGCGAATTTTGGATTATTGATGGACAACACATTGTCTATGTATCTGTAAGTGAAGTTGAAGTCAGAAGCTAAGTATCTTTTCCCTTCAGAGACCAAAGATTGAATGAATTCAGCTTCGCACGAGTAAAGGAAAATGTCGGCAAGGAGTTGGGGCACAATTGGTCCCCATTGGAATTCCGACAATTTGCTGGAAGACCTTTCCTCCAAACACCACAAAAATGTTGTCGATCAAAAAGTTTAACATCTGAATAATATCTGTTTCAGTGTACTTATTTTCAGAATCGGATTTTTCTTTTACAAAGTAGGTTTTGTCAAAGTTCACAACAATATATTTGTATTTGCGATTACCGTTCTTACTTGTAAACGCATTACTTAAAAATTTATTTTGGTCTATTAAGAATTCAGGGGATGTGATTGAAAAAATGAAATCTGGAAATTTCCAAGCCAATACGATTTCTTCATACGACTTCTCTAATATGTACACCACACTTCCTCATGACAAAATTAATGATCGATTATCTAATCTCATTAAATGGTGTTTTGATCGAGAGCGAAAAACTTACATTTGTACATCTGAATCGAAGGGTTTCTTTTCCTCGACAGACTACAAATCATACAAATCATGGACATGTAGTGACCTGTGTAATGCCTTGACCTTCCTCTTGGACAATATTTATGTTAGATTTGGTGAGGATCTATACAAGCAGGTTGTAGGTATTCCTATGTGTACTAACTGTGCGCCTCTTGTTGCATATTTATTTTTATACACTTATGAAAAAGAATTTATCCAAAAATCTTCAAAAGCAAAGAAATTTTGATGACCTGAAATGTTTCAATAATACTTCTAGGTATCTGGATGATATTCTAACCATTGACAATCCTGCTTTTGAATTATATAAGAATGAAATTTATCTACAAGAATTAACCCTTTACAAGGCAAACCTTTCAAATACAGAAACACCCTTTTTGGACCTAAATATCAAATTGTAAACGGAAAGATTCATACAAGTGTATATGACAAAAGGGATGATTTTGGATTCAACATAGTAAATTTCCCTTGGCTTGACGGTGATGTTCCAAGATTACCGTCATACGGCATTTACATATCACAGCTCATCCGGTACGCTAGAGCATGTACTGATATTTTGGATTTTCACAGTAGAAATTTACAAATTACCAAAAAAACTTTTAGGTCAAGGTTTCCGCTTTCATAAACTAGTTAAGACTTTCTGGAAATTTTACAAAAATTACAGTCAACTTCTTTTAAAATTCGGATCTATACATGCAACAGAGTACATTACTATGGGTATTACACAACCTGTCTTTTATGGTGATATGATAAACAAAATAAAAATGATCAAAGGTAGGCAGCATAACCATCGAAAATGCGTCAGAATCATCAAACGCCTTTTATACCGTGGGTATAATCCTAATGTCACCAGACGGACACTAGGCTTGGTACTTGACAGTCTTGTACAAGCGCATCATTGAGACTTGCACTCTGACTGACTGTGACGACGGGACTCCATGACGGGCCCTGTCCAAACCTCTTTAGAGAAGACAGGGCCCCGACCACCTGTCCTCTCTGAATGTCAGTCGGACTCCTCGGGTGATTACATACATGAGCTCGCTACAGCCGGCTGAGCACGGACTGTATTCCTCATGCCCTCTTTTTATATCCATTTACATATTCATCTGTGTCTATGGGGCCTCTGCGTTTCGCGGTCTTGTTTGTGTGATGTCATCTTACAATGAGGAGGTTGTTTTACACCACAATTGTACGTTCTTCGAGACCTCTGGGTAATTGGAGAAGTGAGAGGGTTGTGCGCACGTAATCCAGGATAACCACACCATGTGCTACTTGCGTGACAGATTGCCGTCCAAAGTCGGCACCGGTTACCCATTGGTCTCGTCGGTTTATGTGTAGTCTTTTGTGTTTGATGTTTACATGTCGTGTGTCTCTTTTCCGTCTCGTGCTGTACTCGTCTTTTGTGTTTTTGCATCGGGTGTTTTTGGTGTTTTACTGTTGATGCTGCAACGGGGTCTTGTTGGAGATTTCCTCCCTTCTTTTTATAATTTTTGCGAGTCTTTCTTTCAATTTAGAATGTGTAATTGTAGTGTAAAGTGTCGAAAAATCAAAGGCTTTGATCGAATGGACGTTACTAAAATGAGTGGATTTCAGATGTTCTAAAAGTTCCTTCGAATTCTTTAAAATCCACATCTGGTTGATACCACTGCGAGAATATACTGTCGAACAATATTTTTGAAGCCCAGATTTGATTTCAGATAAAACTTTGGTGAGTAAGATCGATACAGATTTGGTAGAACATTTTGAGGAACCAGCGATGAAACGTTGTTTGTACGGATTCTAATGCATTTTAGGTATGCAGTATACGTATGGTAAATCTAAATCTAAATTGTTAGTACGGAAGCCAAAGGAAGCAAGAGCTGATTTGTGGTTATCTATGATTTCAGAGGCCGAAAGGTTTGTTGGGGTGTAAGTGGGATTTCCAAGTGTTGAATTTAAACCCAACTCTTTAACTAGACTGTCGAAATAGTACTTTTTGCAAGTAAATGTGTAATTATTTGAGGCTTTGTTCGCTGGTGTGATGACATAATGTTCTTGGAGGTAGTTAAGCTCTGTGATAACCTCAGGGTCTTTAAATATAGACTCGAATCTGGTGTTCACAGTTGATTTTAATCCGTTAATTCTAGATAAAAGTAACCCTCTGATGGATTTTATCCATTCGGAAAGGGTGTCGAGCTGTACATCCTCTTTCTTTGCCCAACGTAGCACTCTCAAATGATTAATTTGGCCACATTACATTGTTTAGATTGAGGATCACTGACGAGGATTAAGTACCCGAAACGTGCATGTCTGGTCCATGCTGCAAATTTATCTGTTCTTTAATCATTATGATGCTGTTGAATTGAAGACGCTTAACAAAGTGTTGTTTGATGCCTTGTCTGCCGGAGCAAAGGCATACTTACTGTGCATATTGTGAAGTTAAGATTTACAGAATTAAGACGATCTTGAGGACGCTTCCGAATAAGAATTATGATTTTTTAAATTGTCAATTTTGATATCTACAATGTCTAAAATAATGCTTTTTCCAGACATTGAGAGAGTGTGGTTAGACTCCCTCTAACTATACACCATTTTCGTACATAAACTTCCAACGCCTCATCCCGACATTTAATGAAACTATCTCGTGGAAGGAATTCTATACTTTGACCCTTTCTTTAAAAGACTAGGAAATCTCGAGTTTTGAATGATTGACAGGTCCCCAGTGATTGTATGTCCAGCTGGTTCGTAAGATATGCAGAGCTAGCGCATTCGCATGAAGTTTTACATAACTAATTTACATTGACATCACATGTGACTTTATTGTAATTAATAGCAATTCTCTGTAACCATTTAAACAATTTCGGCACGCATGGTCTCCGATTTTCATGAAATTTCACACATAAGTAGGGACCAATGAAAAAAAGATAAATTAGACCAAAATTTTATTTCTAGGTCATCTGGTTACCATGGCAACGGCCTTTAAAGTTGAGAAATTTGCAAAATTGAGCTACTTTGTAGCTCTATAGTTTGGTTTATATACGACATTTCTGGAAGAATTTCTAAGCATCCTAAAGATTAGGACCCAAAATTTCAGATAAGCTCAATCGTATTGTCTGATATTGTCAAAAAGGCTGGTTACCATGACTACATAATTAGCTAATTTTATATAATGATTTCAAAATGCTGTTTGTATTTTCCAATTTTCCTTCTCTCTTGATGGGTATATGAAAAGAAAATGGAATTTATTTTATAGAATTAGTAAATTCAAGATACACCCACTTGTTGCTATGCACCTTGGTAACGGTAACTAAGGTCTATAATATAACTTATTTTTCAACTTCAGAGTTATTTTTAAAATTTTTGCATTATGATGAACAGATGAGAAATGTTGGAATATATCCAACACAAAGAGCTATTTCAAAAACCGTGAAAAAGCTATGGGGAACATATGTTACCATGGCAACCATTTTTTATTATTTTTATAAAACAGTCATTATTAATCACAGAAAGTTCAGATTTATTATAAATAAAGATCGAGTAAGCCTCTTTCAAAATACAAGAAAAGACTTTCAATTAATTAATGGTTGCTATGGTAATTCGGCCATACAATAAAAATATATGCATTTTTTGCTGTTTTTCGAAGCCTTTACCCTAAAAACTGAAACAGGCTTTAAAGACTGTTTTTACATATATCATAAAGGAAAGTCTAAACTTTATTTTAGATTTAAAAATTTCCACATTTCTTAACTTTGGATGCCCGTATCCAAGGACTCAAATTGGGCTTATGTACAATTTTACACAATTGTTCCCATAGGAACGGGCTATTTCCTGCATATTTAAAAGAAAAATTCTTTCATATTTTGAAAGATCTACTTAAATACATTCATAAATTATCATTATTTTGAATTAAGATTCAATTATCTAGGGAAAAAAGGTCTCTTAATATTGTGAAAAATTGCTTTCATTTTTGCGATTTGAGTTCATGTTGCCATAGCAACGTATACAAACTTTGTTCCATGGTGATTTCTTATGTATAATTTGCATAAACAACTGAAAAATGTAAGTAATTTATCATTGAATTTTGAAAAAATGCCAAAAACACTACTTTGATAGGGTATCTGTGTTGTTGCCATGGAAACATATCGATAAGACCATAAACCCAACATTATTTTTACTTAACTTGAAAAAGCAATGATAGATTACTGATAATTCATAAGTATTTGTTTTAGATTATGCTGCATAAATGATGTATGCGAATTCAAAAACGCCCAAAATTTTTTTTTCAATATTCAAAGTCCGTTTCCATGGCAACCGGATGTGACATTAAGAAAATATTTATCAATTTTTTACTTTTGGGTCAGACCCAACCTTATATATAAATTTTTTATCAAAATCTGAGACATGCCGTGCCATGCGTCCTTCATAAAAGTGCAAATGCTTACAGAGAATAGCTATTAAAAGTAAAACTTCGTACTGGTTTTTTTTTAGCTCACCTGAGCCAACGGCTCAAGTGTGCTATTGTCATAGTGTTGCGTCTGTCGTCCGTCGTCGTCGTCGTCGTCCGTCGTCGTCCGTCGTCGTAAACTTTTCACATTTTAAACTTCTTCTCCAGAACGGCCGAAGGGATTTTGACTTGGTAGGTATGAAGTACTCATGGTCCCCTACAAGTGTTGTTGTTTTTCGTCCGGATCCGTCAACAGATGGCGCCACCACAGCCAAAAAAAGGTCACAGGAGGTACCCTCCTTTGACAAACTTCTTCTTCAGAACCGAAGCATGTATCAACAAACAGAAAGCATCAGGATGATCTAGAAAGATGTCTTAAGAAGTGTTGTTATTTTTGGTTCCACTTTGAAGTCACATTTTTGACGCGTTTTTGATGTCTTTTCGGAAGTAGTCAGAAATGCACATTTTTGCACTATTTCTTTAAATAACTCAATAAGTGTATGATTTTACGCACTCATTTACTGCATATTTATCATAATTAACTTACTTAATGCTTTGATATGTATTTTATGTTTGAATTTTATTTTTTTTTTTTTGATTTTTATGAATTTTTTTCTTATGTAAAAAGGAAGAGGGTTGATTTTCAGTACTAAAAGCCTTTTCCATTGAAGTCTATGGAGCACCAACCTCTGTTCAATTGCTTCCCACGTCTCTCACAACATTCACCCCGAAGTTTCTCTATATTCGTTTTGTACACAAAGGTTTGTGATACTTAAAAATGCTATCTCTAGAAAAAGTGACCACAGAGTCTAGAAAGATCTAGCCACTTGAAGTTTTAGGTCCATTTTTGCACTTAAATCTAAAATATGATTTTTGAATTTATGGGACCCCTTTTAGATCGACCTTTCATCCATAGTTACAGCTGATAATTCAACAAGTGACACATGCTTCAATGTCTTATTGATTGACCTTTTATGTGATATGATTCAATTATTTAAATTCTTTATACTTATTTAGAATTTTACTTTTAACGAGATATCACACGCGTTTCAGTAGCCTCCCTTAGACGAGAATTTTAAAGAAATCTCCACGCTGAAGATTTCCGATTTTCGTAAATTAAAATGTCTTGATGTTCTGGCTTTGTTATAATTGCCCTCTCGACAAGTCGACCCAATAGCTCAGTGGTAGAGCTCTTGCCCACCATGCGAGAAGGCCGCGGTTCGAGCCTGAGCGCTGGAATAAAACAAAGAGTAATACTCGAATATAAATACGATTTTTTTTCTTTGCAAAGTAATGGTAAGACTAGAGTGACCAACATTAGTCAATTTTTTTGCTGAAATTGAACTTACAAATGTATTTGAAAATTTTGTTAAGACTTTTTTACCTACAAACATATGTCGTATCTATTCAGAAATAAGTCAGGTGTCAGTAAAGTGTTTGAATGTAGAGAAACTTATAATATAGTTACTCATATGGTACATGTAATATCATTACACATGTGCACATACTGTCGTGTTATCTCACAAAATCTGTATTCGGCTCTATTTATTTACATATTGACATCTCTGTGAGTGAAGGAACACTGCTGTGATATTTCAAAAAGATGATTATATAAATTCGGATGCTTTTGTCTTTGGTCACATAGTAAAGAAAGATAACTCGAATTGCACTTTTAATTTTTTACATGATAATTTACACATTCAGTCAGATTTTGCAACATATGACGTGGTCATTGAATGATTTCTTTCTATAAGAATTTGCACAATATGTTGCAGGAATCATATGTAAAGTTTCATTTGAAAATCTTGGGCTGAAAAAATAATATAGCCAAAAAATGAGCATTTCCATTACAATCAATGGATGGCTAAAAAGTCTGATCAATTTCAAAATCTCAAAATTTTGGATGGGGACCTCCTAATATTGTCCCTTACATCTGAATTAAATTAGGAAATCAGAATTATGCTTTTTTTCTGAAAATAAATGTTGTATAACACGAAACGTGTGATATCACCTTAAAGCCATGTTTTGCCGTGTACCCAAAGGGGATTCCCCATTTAGTACTGTGATACCTTTTTAGCTTTAGTACTGCGATACATTTCAGGAGATACAGTGCAAACGGAATAGATTTTTATTTAATGTGCATTATACTTGGCACACTTTCATAATGGTTATCATTCATGTACTTGGAACACTTGCATATACTTGTTTATAAAGTTTGCTCGAATTTCCTCTGTCTAAGACTCTCTTAGATGAAGTAATTTACGGACTGATTTCTTGAAGAAACGTCTAATGAGTAATCTCTTCCCCTGGATTTTGTGATAATGCATAGGACATTTTATATCTGAAATTCTTGAAAATAGATAATTCAGTTCAGAGTTCCTGAAATCTTCCAATGAAATGTTGAACCACAGGAAGCTGTTGTTTTAATAGAGAAAATAAATTATTATTCACAACCTTAAGCCACTGTGTGTTCGACATCTTGTATGTATAATATTTCTAAGAGGAACACAGAGGCCTGAGGTTGTGAATAATAAAACATTTTCTCTCATAAAAGGACATGTTCCTGTGATAAGACAATTGGGAATTTTTATCTGTTCAAATAATAGATACAACATGAGTATTTATTGGACCAAATCACTTTTTGTCGGCAAATCCGATGCAACCGATACATTTCATGAACTATCCGCTAACAAATTGTCCGTGTAACAGACCTATGATGAGGTAAAACAATTAGTTAACAGTAAATAACGGTCTGCCTGTTGGACATGCTTAACAATTTCACGGGCCTTTTAATTTGTTTCAAACTGCGAGACCTAGCAAAACCACTTGAGTTGTTGAACAGCGTATGCTGAAATGCGACGCTCCGTGTCGCCTGTTGAAATATGCATAGACAAGAAGCACCGCATTTCAGCATATTTACTGAAAATTATTTATTCAAGTGGCTTCACTGGGTCATGAGGTTTGATACACCGTACACTGCTTTTTGGAAGACAAATTGGCCCAATTTCTGCACAACTCACTGGAATTGATAAATATTGGATTAAAACGATTTTAACTGTACGTTTCATGTATTTGAGATAAAATCAATACTATTCAAAAGCATTCATAGATTTCAGTATACTTTAATATGAATGAAGGCAAAACCGAAAAAATCTTTGGTTTTTTTATATAGTTGGAACCCTTAGACATTTTTAAAGGTTGTCTGAAAAAAAAAACTTCTCTGCATCCGGGAAGAATATTTTTAGAAAGGTTGTGGGCTAAAATCCTGGTACTGGCACTGTCAGTATTCAATGTCAGTATGTCAGTTAGAGCGTGCATGGGTATCAGGTGAGCGTTGTGCCCCCTGGGGCTCTTGTTATATTCATGATAGTTAGTAGGAGGTTCTTAATTTTCAGAATATAGGGGTATCTTGCTTTGCACACAGTTACCTCGGAAAAATTCGACACGTTTAAAAGTCCGTATTTTTGTAATACGCTAGTTGAGTCTCATCCGAGACAGATTTGAGTTGAACGGCCGGAATCGAAGACAGTGCGTGTAGTAGTTCATGTATTCCGTTATTACTTCTTTTTATTGCTAATCGACCCTACAGGAAATTTGGAGCCACTAACTCCTTGTAAAGTAAATGTACATATTTAGATTTTGTAAATAAATCCAGAGGGCGCTATTGAAATTAATTTTGGCGGCATATGAAAAACACTGATAAAAATTTAATATTCGAAATACGTGTCTGGTGCATGACAATTGGTTTAAGATTTTCTTCAAGAAGGTATAGAATTGGAACCCTTCCGTGTTATGACTAGTAAATCGCCTAGTGTACGATATATTCTAGATTGCCTTCCTAGTTTTATGTTGCGGCGTTTTCCGTACGACCTGTGTTTCTTTTTAATTGTAGGGCGGACAGAAAATCTATTGATGTTTGTAAGAGGATGAAGAAATATTTCACTGTCCATAAATAAAAGGACATTGTTCAATTCTCCGAATTCAAAATAAGCAGAGGACAAGTTTAGTCAAATTTCAAGAAAGTCATTACAAGTTTATGAAAACGGAAACCTTGGCATTATAGTTGTCAGGTGTTTTATAAGTCTTCCACAATGAAAATCCAAAACATACGATCTTGTTATTGTGTATCAGTTGAGATTTGTGAACACCGTATGATAGCCTTGAGCATCACTGTAAAACTAGGGAAAATTAACCTTCTTCTCCAGTTTTGCTCGTACCCTGTGAGACAGCCTACGTGAGACACATAAGTTGTCTCAAAAGCTCCAATTGACCAATGGTAAAAGAGAATCTAATTGTGACGCCACAGTTACGTCGCCAGAAAGCATGAGAATAGATGGCATGAAACATTGTTTGACTTCCCTTTTTTCTTATGTTTCATGGAAGAAGAAATAGGCACCTGGTCTCACTCCAATATCGGGAGTTCGCTTCTTTTCATGTGGTGGAGGTTTTTGTTTGATTGCTTTGGTTCCTGTTTTATCCTGATTTTGTATGCCTTCGGTTTCTGATTTTCTGAATTGTCGATTTTGTGCTATATACAGGGATATGGTCAACATCCATATTTGTCATTTTTACCACTGTTCATGTGTCACTGCTGGTGGACAAATTGTCCCCGAGGGCACTTGTCGATCAGTCTTTTGCTTAATGGATAGAACTCAAGAGACCTACCAAGTGGCTGGGGCGTCGCCCACTATAAAAAGGCCCGAACCTGTTGCGTCTACGGACACAAACGCAACAGGTAACTAAGGTGTCCCTAGAATAAGTTTAAATGACATTAGAGATGAGACATTTGTAGTAATTAACAACCATGAGTTTTGGTATAAACATGCAGATGGGTATATTAAATTCAAGCCCTGTAAGATTGAAGTGGTCGATATACTAAAAGAGCTCCAATTTTCACCAAGCGATTGCTCAATTTCTAAGTGCGGCACGAAGAACTGCAAAACTTGTAACATCCTAATAACAGACACTTCATTCTCAAGTAATCTCACTAAACAAACATTTAACACGCATAGTTTTGAAAACCTTAACTGCATGACATCTAATGTTGTGTACGGAATAGAGTGCTCATTTTGTGGATTGATTTATGTGGGTGAAACCAAAGGTAAGCTCCGAACCAGAATGTCAGGACACCGGTCAAAAATAAATAATAAAGTCAACTCCTTTATCGACATTTTGACCAGGCCGATCATTCTGTTTTATCTATGAGAGTGAGAATCCTGGAGAAAATATATCACCCCACAAACAATTCCAATTTGAGCACACCTTTCCGTCGCAACAGAGAAGAGTTCTGGATAAAAAATCTTAACACTGCAGCGCCCTATGGGTGCAACGATAACATCAGCACTAAAGGAAACTTAACAAGTCCCGGTTGTCAATCGGTAAATGTGACTAGCTTATTCAACAGACCACAAAGAAGACCTCGAAGTCATGGCATTCGAAAATATGATAGGCCTGAGATACATAGTTTCTCCTTCGATGACTTGGTTCCATTTTTGAGTGAGCCTCTAGGCCTGCATTATATTCGTACCAAATTATACTCTGTTCCTTTACGGAAGTTACACGAAATCTACGATTATACGAAGGACCTCACATATACCGCTACACGTTCCCCAGAATACAGACTACAAGGAGTCATCTTGAACATTTCTACTTTTCGTTTATTTCAAGCAGTTAGATCAGATAAATCAGAGGAGAAAACAAACCACCCTTTCATTAAAGTAAGATTTGCAAACAAAGGTATTGATAACTTGAATCTTGGTCAAATTTTGAATCACAAAACTGTCACAGAAAAAATCCCACCATATTTCAAAAGAAAAGAAACTCCTTGTATTCCCTATAACTACACACCAACAGTTGCATCTAAAATTTACAATTACAAACGATTCCTGCAGTGTATTGATTTAAGTAATCCCTCACTACATCCACTTCCCTGCGAATGCTCTTCATCGGATTTCAACTACTCTCCTTGTGGACACGTTATTACTGGTGACCTTAGTATAGTCAAGAACGACAAGTTGAGAGAATTGTTAAAAAAGGGTCCCAAATACAGAGAAAGTATGTCCTTTACATGGAACCAAAATGTCAAAATTATCATGGACTCTTGTGAGGAATATGCAAGACGTTGGGCAAAGAAAGAGGATGTGCAGTTCGACACCCTTTCCGAATGGATAAAATCCATCAGAGGGTTACTTTTATCTAGAATTAACGGATTAAAATCAACTGTGAACACCAGATTCAAGTCTATATTTAAAGACCCTGATGTTATCACAGAGCTTACCTACCTCCAAGAACATTATGTCATCACACCAGCGTACAAAGCCTCAAATGATTACACATTTACTTGCAAAAAGTACTATTTCGACAGTCTAGTTAAAGAGTTGGGTTTAAATTCGACACCTGGAAATCCCACTTACACCCCAACAATCCTTTCTGCCTCTGAAATCATAGATAACCACAAATCAGCTCTTGCTTCATTTGGCTTCGACATGAACAATTTAGATTTAGATTTGCCATACTTATACTGCATACCTAAAATAAGTAAGAATCCGTACAAACAACGTTTCATCGCTGGTTCCTCAAAATGTTCTACCGAATCTGTATCGTTCTTACTCACCACAGTTTTATCTGAAATCAAATCTGGGCTGTAAAAATATTGTTCGACAGTATATTCTCGCAGTGGTATCAAACAGATGTGGATTTTAAAGAATTCGAAGAAACTTTTAGAACATCTGAAATCCACTCATTTTAGTAGAGTCCATTCGATCAAAGCCTTTGACTTTTTGACACTTTACACTACAATTCCACATTCTAAATTGAAAGAAAGACTCGCAAAAATTATAAGTAATGCGTTTACAAGTAAGAACGGTAATCGCAAATACAAATTTATTGTTGTTAACTATGACAAAACCTGCTTTGTAAAAGAAAAGTCCGATTCTGAAAATAAGTACACTGAAACAGATATTATTCAGATGTTAAACTTTCTGATCAACAACATTTTTGTGGTGTTTGGAGGAAAAGTCTTCCAGCAAATTGTCGGAATTCCAATGGGGACCAATTGTGCCCCACTCCTCGCCGACATTTTTCTTTACTCGGACGAAGCTGGATTCATTCAATCTCTGGTCTCTGAAGGGAAAAGATACTTAGCTTCTGACTTCAACTTCACTTACAGATACATAGACGATGTGTTGTCCATCAATAATCCAAAATTCGCGGATTACCTGAGCAATATCTATCCTTCAGAGCTTGAAGTCAAAGAAACTACAGAGACAAATAATTCAGCATCCTGTTTGGACATAATGTTGTCCTACGACACTGATGGTCACATGAACACCTCACTCTATGACAAACGTGACGACTTCAATTTCAGCATTACAAACTTTCCTTTTCTGGGTAGCAACATCCCGTCATCGCCTGCTTATGGCGTGTTCATATCTCAGTTGATACGCTATGCCAAAGCAAGTACGAAATATACGGATTTTGTTCTGAGAGCTAGGTGTCTTTCAGATAAGCTTCTCAGTCAGGGATATGTTTGTGACCGACTAACATCGTCACTGAGGAAGTTCTACGGTCGATACGGGGAACTCGTCATACACTATGATGTCCCACTCTCCAGAATGGTGGGTGATATTCTGTCATAGACATTTTGAACCATCAAACCCAAGATTGTACTCTATGTCTTCCGAAACGGAAGTTACCGGATGTGAGAGTTCTACCGAATTGAAGCGGCGGGTGTTGCATGCAAGCAGGAGATGCTTACTCTTCCTGGGCAACTGGTCTCACTCCCATATCGGGAGTTCGCTTCTTTTCATGTGGTGGAGGTTTTTGTTTGATTGCTTTGGTTCTTGTTTTATCCTGATTTTGTATGCCTTCGATTTCTGATTTTCTGAATTGTCGATTTTGCGCTATATACAGGGATATGGTCATTATCCATATTTGTCATTTCTACAGAGTGAGACATAAAAATTGACACTCGTGATGGAAATTATTCATCTTTTCCGCTACGCTCCACTCGGGAAAAGACGAACTTTCCGTCACTCGTGTAAATATTTATGTCTCACTCAGTAGATCGTGATAGAACCTATTATTGTTCAATCTAAAATCATATCTTTTTTCATGCTCCCTGGTATGAATTTCTTTGTTCAATATTTTGATATTAATGTCCAAAATGGGTTTTTGTGCATAACTTTTGCAATTTGTTTGATATTTGACAACTTATTCTGAGATATCAAAATTTCAAATTGATACATGACATTATAACCTGTCTATATTACTACTTACAAAATTTCTCTGATCAGTTGCTTTTTTTGCAATCCGTCCAAACCATATTTTGCGGTTCTTTTGTGTTGCGTTTTTTTTTTGTCCAATCTTTATAGTTTACTCTCATATATCAGCTATAAAATCAATCCACAACAATCACGGACTGTGATTGGCTACTTTGTGGTATTTCACCGACTGAACTAGGTGTTTCACTTCTTGACTGTAAACGTGCACCTGTTTGTTTGATAGATAGGCAACTAAAAGAAGTATTCTTAGGGTTTTAGTTTGGTTAATTTGTTGCTTGATGTTAAGATCTCAAAGAACGATGCTTTCAAGGGAGAAAAAAGTAAAAAATAATTATTTGCTGATTTGTTATTCTTACCATTATTTCACTCTTTTATGGAATTTAGAAAAGTCGAACCCCCTCCCCCCCCCCCCCAAAAAAAAAACGAAAACCGAGGTTTATATTCCTGAACCGAACCGAATAAAGGCTGAACCCTGACAGCTCGATTGTTTCTAAATTTCTGATTGACGATATTGGTACATTAATATACATGTATTATGCACGCACACAATAAGTGAATGAAAACAAAAAGCTCGAAAATCTGCAAAGCACAATCAACAGGCGATAATAAAACAAACATAGAGAGGACGTTTAACAGAGGACAAACAGACAGACAAACACACAGTGACAGCAAAACAAGCTTCGTGAAAACTTGAAGGACGGTGCTTTGTAATGACAAATCGTCACAGAATCCAGTATGAGAAAGTACGTGGTGCTTCGAAATGCACTCGCAGTATCAATTGCAAGGGGTCGTACTATGACCAAGAGATCAGAAATTAGTTTACAAAAACTATCAACACATATTCTATTTGTCATAATCAATTTAGAGAATGAATTTTGTTAGAAATTCAAAACAACCAAGACATAACACTCAATAATTTCTATTGCCATATCGGAATTTGTTGTATTCTGAATAAGTTAGATCAACAAATAATGACTTACGATATAATCAAAATGCTATTACTTTCATTTCAAGGCCAGTCAAATTTGATAATTTTTTATGGAAACTACTGTTTCAACACGAATCACAATAAACACTTAACACTACATGTACCGCACCAACAAAGAGTAAACAAAAGAGTAAGTACTCCCGGAATATACTATAGAATTACAATGTAACCTTAACAGTTTGTAAGGAAGCCGGAATATACTATAGAATTACAATGTAACCTTAACAGTCTGTAAAGAAGCAAAATTTAAATCCCAGTTGAGATCAAATACCCGGGTGTTAAGCATCTACTGTTTGCTAGCGACAGCATTCTTAGGCCTTGCAGAAAAAATATAATTCGATGAATATGTCAAATTGATGCTTTGGGTGGTTCTAACTTATAATATCTTCCAACATGGCGGACACCGAGATTTGATAATGTTTTATTATAAAAAAAATTGATCTTTGAAAAGTCACTTTCAAATGAATGAACTCTTGGATAAGTAGTTGTTTTTTGTGGCCCGGTTTCGTCTGTCTGTCTGTCTGTCTGTCTGCTTTCTGTCCGTCGTTCCGTTCAGCTTTCAATAAAAGGTTATAAAATTTTAAGTAGAGATGATGGGACTTTCAAATTTTGCATGTGTATGTATCTTGAGAAGACGCATCTTTTGGTACCAAATTTTCTTACCTCTTGATCTTGTCCTTGACCTTTGACCTACTTTTTTCAATTTTTAAGGAAAATACAAAAATATATATAAAATCTATTTCTCCTTGAAGCACCTTCACATTTTTGTATAATTTACGAGGTATATATGTTATGTCAGATGTATTACGGATTATTTTTAGAAATTTGACCATGTTTTCGAGAAATCTTAGCGAATAAAAGCGGGGGTGGGGTGCAAACTAATAAGTTTAAAACTTGGTTATATCTCTTGAAATATAAAGGGTAGGGCTTTATATTTCCCTGGTGGATTACTTATGACAAGGCCATTCAGCTGAGACAATGACCTTTGACAAATTGACCTTGACCTTGAAATTTGACCTTATATATCTAAGCTACATCTCTTGAACTATATGAGGTTAGGTATTTCACATTTATATTTCACATGTAGATTTCTTATGACAAGACCACTTATCTTTGACTCTAACATTGACATTTGACCTACATTCTTAACTTTGCAACTTTGACTATATCAAGAAGCCAATATTGACTAAAATATATGTGCTACATGTACAACCTTTCCTAAAATGACCTTGGCCTACATTTTTTTGCGAGAGCGATTTTGCTTTTAAAAGCCAATAATAAAAAAAATCCAATTAACCTTTGTTATTATAAGATGCTGTCACCAGATGAGCTCTGCAATTGTTGATTATATCTATGATACGGAAGTGTTCCAACTCTATACCTTCTTGAAGAAAGTTTCAAACTAATTTTCATGCACCAGACACGTGTTTCAAATATTAGATTCCAATCTATGTTATTTTCAAAGCTGCTACCGGGGGCACAAACACAGCGCTTGTTAAGGTTACTCTCCTAGCCCTCAGAACGAAATCGTTGTTAGTTCAGCTCATTCTAGAAGAAGGAAGAAAATCTTGGTTGCAGCCTCTATAGCAAAACACCGAACAACGTTATTTTGAAACATAATGGATGTAGACAAACTCAGCAATAGACAATAAAGGGACAATAGACATCAAATACGACACCACCGGGCACAAAAATTACACATACTTGCATGGAATAACGAAGGCAGGAAACGAAAGAACATTGAAGATATGTTACAATGTTGCGGTTAATGTTCTAAGAATCGTTCGTAATACTTGTAGTAATACTTGTTGGATAATACTTGTTTCATCAAAAGAAGGGAGGAGATCTCCAACAAGACCCCGTTGCAGCATCAACAGTAAAACACCAAAACACCCGATGCAAAAACACAAAAGACGAGTACAGCACGAGACGGAAAAGAGACACACGACATGTAAACATCAAACACAAAAGACTACACATAAACCGACGAGACCAATGGGTAACCGGTGCCGACTTTGGACGGCCATCTGTCACGCAAGTAGCAAATGGTGTGGTTATCCTGGATTACGTGCGCACAACCCTCTCACTTCTCCAATTACCCAGAGGTCTCGAAGAACGTACAATTGTGGTGTAAAACAACCTCCTCACTGTAAGATGACATCACACAAACAAGACCGCAAAACGCAGAGGCCCCAGAGACACAGATGAATATGTAAATGGATATAAAAAGAGGGCATGCGTTATACAGTCCGTGCTCTGCCGGCTGTAGCGAGCTCATGTATGCAATCACCCGAGGAGTCCGACTGACATTCAGAGAGGACAGGTGGTCGGGGCCCTGTCTTCTCTAAAGAGGTTTGGACAGGGCCCGTCATGGAGTCCCGTCGTCACAGTCAGTCAGAGTGCAAGTCTCAAGGATGCGCTTGTACAAGACTGTAGATTGGTCAAGTACCAAGCCTAGTGTCCGTCTGGTGACATTAGGATCATATCCACGGTATAAAAGGCGTTTGATGATTCTGACGCATTTTCGATGGTTATGCTGCCTACCTTTGATCCTCTTTATTTTGTTTATCATATCACCATAAAAGACAGGTTGTGTAATACCCATAGTAATGTACTCTGTTGCATGTATAGATCCGAATTTTAAAAGAAGTTGACTGTAATTTTTGTAAAATTTCCAGAAAGTCTTAACTAGTTTATGAAAGCGGAAACCTTGACCTAAAAGTTTTTTGGTAATTTGTAAATTTCTACTGTGAAAATCCAAAATATCAGTACATGCTCTAGCGTACCGGATGAGCTGTGATATGTAAATGCCGTATGACGGTAATCTTGGAACATCACCGTCAAGCCAAGGGAAATTTACTATGTTGAATCCAAAATCATCCCTTTTGTCATATACACTTGTATGAATCTTTCCGTTTACAATTTTGATATTTAGGTCCAAAAAGGGTGTTTCTGTATTTGAAAGGTTTGCCTTGTTAAGGGTTAATTCTTGTGGATAAATTTCATTCTTATATAATTCAAAAGCAGGATTGTCAATGGTTAGAATATCATCCAGATACCTAGAAGTATTATTGAAACATTTCAGCTCATCAAATTTTCTTTGCTTTTGAAGATTTTGGATAAATTCTTTTTCATAAGTGTATAAAAATAAATCTGCAACAAGAGGCACACAGTTAGTACCCATAGGAATTCCTACAACCTGCTTGTATAGATCCTCACCAAATCTAACATAAATATTGTCCAAGAGGAAGGACAAGGCATTACACAGGTCACTACATGTCCATGATTTGTATGATTTGTAGTCTGTCGAGGAAAAGAAACCCTTCGATTCAGATGTACAAATGTAAGTTTTTCGCTCTCGATCAAAACACCATTTAATGAGATTAGATAATCGATCATTAATTTTGTCATGAGGAAGTGTGGTGTACATATTAGAGAAGTCGTATGAAGAAATCGTATTGGCTTGGAAATTTCCAGATTTCATTTTTTCAATCACATCCCCTGAATTCTTAATAGACCAAAATAAATTTACATCGTTCCTGTTTAGAACCGTTTCACAATATCTAGTTATGTGTTCTTTAATAGCAGTAAGTGCTGACGTCAGATTTCTAGACAAAATTGTAGTGGAGCAGTTACTAGAATTAGCAATAAATCGAAATTTGTAAGGAGACTTGTGCAGTTTCGGTATGCAATATAGTGTTGGGAGATCCAATTTAGAAATAGAGATATTGAATGAAGACAGTTCACTGTTATGCTTGCCTAAAATGTTAGATGCACTTTCATTGCTTTTGATATATGTATTAGTAGACGAAAGTTCCGAAATCAAAGTTGATATGTAGTAACGTTTTCAAATGATAATGGTGTTGTTGGCTGCTTTATCAGCTGGTGCAAAGACATATTTTTCATGTAATTTACTTAGTTTGGATTTGAAATATCTTTCTGATTTGGAACGTGTATTTTGAAAAAGATGAGGGTTTTTATGGAAGTTATCTATTCGAATATCCGTTATATCTAAAATGAGGTTTTTCCAGTCATTCAGAGCATGCGGTTCGACTCCTTCTGATTTACACCATCTTTTCGTATAATTATCTAAGGCTTCCGTAAGCACTTCACGGCATTTGACAAAATCTATCTTGGATGGGATTCTATACTTAGGTCCTTTTATAAGAAGACCACGGAGCTGTCTGTCTTGGATAATTGAAAAGTCACCTGTAACAACATGGCCAGCTGGTTTGTAGAGATATTTAGAAGTTGCACATTCTTAAGAAGCAGGACACGATTCAAGTATGTCAGGATCCGTTGTAACTTTATTATAGTTAAAAACAAAGTTTCGAATAGGTTTCTTGTACTTATAACAAATAAGAGGTGGCTCTAAATTTTCAAAATATTGAGGAATGGTACTTTGTACGCGATGATCCCGAAAAATATTAGAGATGTTTAGAAGATCAAAACCTTTGTTAATAAACGGGATTTTTATGAATCGTCTTTTAGGTGAGGTGTTTTTCACAATAGGATAAAGTTTATACTGTGCGAATGAGACAATGATATTAAGTCTGAATCAGTCAGTGTTTCTTAAGAATGCAACCTCTGCTTCATCCAAGATAGATTTCAAGTGCATAACTGGTATTGACGACAGAGCATGTAACAGCTCATGTCTTCCGCCATTGCGTGCTATAGTAAGTAAATCGTTGAGAGAGCGGTATATTCTGGATCGTTTTCTTTTTTGTCTGTTTCGTCTTTTCCCGTGTGACCTGTATTTCCTTTTAGTGTTTGGGATAATTGAAAAGATGTTGATATTGGTAGAAGCTGAGGAAATGTTTCCTTGTCCATAAATTTGATCGTTTAAACCAAGAGGGTACGCAGTCTGAAGTTTGGTGATCCAGGCAAGTTCAGCTTGTAGTCGGCGTTTTTTAATTTCGGTCTTACTTTCATTTTTACGTTTTGGAAAAGTCTGAACTGGGGTAATGGTGATATCCGAAATAGAATGATTATATTTAACAAAGTGATTATAAAGAAAGTTTCTGTGTTTTTGTTGACGTGAGGTTCTGATCTTATAAGAATGGTTCCTAAAACGAGATTTTAAAGGTTGGCCTGTCTCACCTACATATTGTGCGCCACATCCCCTGGCATTTCAAGTCATCACGTAAATAAGATCTTGAGACGATCAATCGATGTCTTGGTCTACCTCGATTTTGAATTTCTGCCCATTTACACTAGATGTTATTATTGAGTCGCAGTTGATGAGGTGACACAACGAGCATCTTTTACTTTTGCACTTAGAAATAATTGAGAACCCTCTGTGTCTGTTGTTGAATGTAGAGCCTGCAGATGGAGTAGTGCGTAAAATACGACTGTGGGGTCTAAATTTGAGAGGTGATAAGAGTACTCTTGGTGAGTAAAAAAGTTTTTTACTGTTGAATGTCGGTGATGGTAAAGTGACTGTAGTGACAGAGGGTAATCTCAAGGGGGTTAGTTTGATACGAGGCGACCTTAAAAATGCCATAATGCGATAATGGAAGAAAAGTGAATTAGAGTCTTACGTAGAAGACACTACAACAAAGCTAAGTTAGAGAACACAATGAAATTAAAACACTTCAAACATCGGGTCGCGGGGAATTGCTTTACCAACTCCACACTGCAACACGAAATAAGTGTAGATATAAAAAGAAGGGAGGAGATCTCCAACAAGACCCCGTTGCAGCATCAACAGTAAAACACCAAAACACCCGATGCAAAAACACAAAAGACGAGTACAGCACGAGACGGAAAAGAGACACACGACATGTAAACATCAAACACAAAAGACTACACATAAACCGACGAGACCAATGGGTAACCGGTGCCGACTTTGGACGGCCATCTGTCACGCAAGTAGCAAATGGTGTGGTTATCCTGGATTACGTGCGCACAACTTGCATTATTTTGTTTTTTAATACTTGTTGTTCGTAATTCAAGTTCGTAATACTTGTTGGAGAGCCCCTCCCTTCTTGTCATAAAATGAGGTATTCAGGTGCAAAAATAAAAACGTGAATCCCCCGTCCCCTTTGTCTGTAGGAAAAGGCTGAACCGCTGAATCTTTCAAATTCCATGTTTTGGATTATACTTTCCTGAGCCATCTTTACATAGTATTTACAGCGAAACGTTATATTAGAATTTTTGTTTCTTATTAAATTATCGTCCATGATTTTTACAGGGAAAATGTCATTAACTTTCTAAAATACTCCTTGTTGAGTACTTTAACCGTAAGTCGCATGTCCGTTCCATGCAGTAAATCCAACCTTTAAAATGATGCTAATGAATTTGAAGACGTTTAACATTTTTACCACTTGGTGAGTGTCATTGCTGGTGGACCAGGATTCCCCGAAGGCACAACTATCTAAGTTCGATCAAATCATTTCGTCATACGCATTCGAAAATTTCTCTTTCTGTTTACATTTTTTTTCAAATTTCTGAAGCCAGGGTCCTGTAGCATCATATCCCAGCCATTTTGCTACGTCTTTTGGTATGTTTCGGACGTAATTTTAACAGATTTTGGTCATATGGTATTGTTTAGATTGAGGATGACTGACGAGGGTTAAATTCGTGACACGTGCATGTCTGGTCCATGCTCTAAAATGATGCCAATGAAATAGAAGACGTGTTTACATTTGCACTCAGAACGAAGTCAATGATATCTTGCAGTTTGCAGTTCTTTGCTTTTTGAATGAACCAAAGTTTAACGTCTACAAATTCATTAGCATCATTTTTAGCAAATAAATTTACAGCATCGACCAGACATGCACGTTTCGGGTATTTAACCCTCGTCAGTGATCCTCAATCTAAACAATGTAATATGATCAAAATCTGTGAGAATCTGTAAGAATTGTGTCCTAAATATACCGAAAGACGTTTCAAAATGACTGGGATATGATGCTACAGGACCCATGATTTAGAAATGTGAGAAAATTTTGTAAACAGAAATTCTAAATGCGTTTGAAGAAACGACAAACCGAAATTGATCGAACGTGGCTACATGTGCCCTCGGGGACTCTTGGTCCACCAGCAGTGACACTCACCAAGTGGAACTAATGTTTAACGTCTTCAAATTTACTAGCATCATTTTAGAGCAGATAAATCTACAATATGAATGTTGCTAAACATAAGTTTATTATTGACGTTACCACGTTTGTCATCTTTTGAAGAAGTTAGGTGACAATTGTCGTAAAGATGAAATACATAATAAGATTGAATTATATATAACTCTTGTCTGAAAGATATGAAATAACGCCATATGGTTTAATAATTAAATGACACAGAACACGCGACCAATCACTATCATATACTTTATAATAAAATTGTTCTTGTATTTGAACTACCTAGCACATGGCGCATTGCTGAACGAATGTGATAATTCTCAAGCCCCATCTGACCTATATTATATGTATATATAGTCGTATATAAAGGGATATCATTGCGTCGTTCAGAAAAGATTCCGGAAAAAGAAGAAGATATGAAGAAGTTAACCAGCTTATTTTTCCTGTTGTGTTTTACATTATTGTGTTCTGCAAAGTCGCCACATATTCTTTTTATAGTTGCAGATGACTTGGGTAAGTAAAAGCCTAACAGTGATTAAAAATACACGTACATGTACATACTCAAAAATAGAAGTCCTCTGTGAATGTCGGTCGCACAACTCGGGTAATAACGTACATAAGCTCGCTCCGGTCGGCAGAACAGATGATTAACATCCAATGTTTTCATTTAAAGAATTGAATGATTATTTTTGCCATTTTATTAGATTATGAAATTGTGTAAAACCACGTAGCGTAGGGAAAGGTTTCATACACGTTTGCCTTATTTGAAACCACGCGGTAATGAGACAAGTGGGAGAGCTGACCTCACGTAATCCTTATATCCGAACAATTTGCTATTTGCATTTTTTGCCCGGGTTGCAATACTTTCTTTGCTCGGTTATATTAGGTTTTAGGACAGGAAAGTTTTGACATTTTGGTGTTGGTGCTGCAACCGATTCTTGTCCCCTTTTTATGTAAATATGTATGTTACTAGTTGCCAATCTCTTATTTTCATCAGTTTTCATTATTTTGTTGATTATGAATATTTATTTTGAAAGACGAATATAATTCTTCCTTTTCAAAGGTTGCTAATAATTTGTAATAATAAAACCACGTTGTTTACTTTCCGTTTTATCTGATAATATATATCTTTGAAATTGAATCAATATTTTCAACGAATATTTCCTCATGAAACGAAATGCATACTTAATTTATGCCATTATTTATTTTTCTTCAGGATGGAATGATGTTGGTTTCCATAATCCAGACATGATCACACCACATATAGATAAACTAGCTTATTCAGGACTTATCCTTAACCAAGCTTACGTCCAACCTGTCTGTACACCGTAAGTACTAATATTGCCATATAGATAAACTGGTCTATTTTGGACTTAGCCTTAACCAATCTTACGTCCAACCAGTATGTACTCCGTAAGTACTCATAATGTGATTATCGATTAAATCTTTTTCTTCGAAATTTATAAATAAGTATTCGTTCTATGATTTTGAGTGAATCTACATATAGAATAAAGCTTGAAGCGTCAATATGAACGACCGATCAATTCATTAAGGACTGCATCGTACTGTCCTCGTTAAATGCTTGATTGTTTCTCATTGCCAATGTTACTAATATTTTTCCTGAATTTCAACAGCTGTTTTTCCCTAGTTCGTACTTTTGCAAATCAATTGAAACATACCACATTTTTAAAACATAATTAAGATAATAAGGTTAGTTAGTTCAATATAAGAAATAATCGTATATGTAAATTTTGATAGCTCTAGAAATTCGTGGATGAGTGGATATTTCCCATTCAGATCTGGACTACAGGTATTATTTCTATTCCTTTGCTCTGAATGTAATATAAGTCATCATAGACTATATCATGAATCAAATCAATTTAAATTTCTTTAAAGGAAATTATTAAATTAGATCATTTTACATGCACACTCGGTAAAATTGCATATTCAAAATATGGAAATTGTCAAGAAAAAATCATCTGCTTATTAAGAAGATTAAAATTAATCCATTTCCTTTACATCGTACATTAGATTTTGATGGCTTTGACTGTTACTAGCGTTCATCATGTTCATCTATTTTAAATAAATCTTGAATTCATGTCGTAATGTTTTAAATGTTTTAGCATTTGGTGATATTTCCGCAACAAGCAACATGTGCGCCATTGAATAGGACGTTTTTACCACAGGAGTTGAAAAAGTTAGGCTATACAACACATATGGTTGGAAAGTAAGAAAATCATCTTTCAACTCGACTATCAAAATAAGTACCATAAAGTTTTAATATTAAATACTTCCAGAAAACAACTTTACTGAGAAGATTAAGATAGAGTTCATGTGTTTCTTAAAAAGAAGGAGCCGACATGTTTGGTTACCACACTTTTCTTCTGAAAGAAACAGTTTCCTTTTATAAGAATTTTACAGCATTATTATCTACAACGTTTCGAATATTCCAATATATAATATAGCATTTGTTATAACTTTGATATTGCAGTAATTCATTTTTAGTTTATTATACAATTGTTGACTGGGAATGAGGACATTATATGATTTGTTGGACAAGAATGCCGAATGCCGAGGGCCGATTGCTATATTTCGTCTGGTTGTCTAACAAAACATATGTTACCCGAATTCAAAGTTTGTTATAATAATCTCTTTTAAATACTGCAGCAACGAACCGAGTGACCTATCATGCTTACATTCATTTACTTCCAGAAGATAAATAGCTAGGAGAAATATGTAGAGTGTATAATTTTATCAACTATTTTACTTCACAACTATGTGACGTTTATCGGTCGATAGTTTTAGAACCATTAGTCCTATGTCCAATATTGATAAAAGAATGCGTGGTCAAATATTGACAAAACACAAATTCTGACATTTCTTCTCTCTATATGTATTGTATTTACTAGTGAGTAAGATATTGATTTCAACATTCCTACCTAATAATAAATGGCATCATAATAGCACCATAGAAATGTAAAACAAAATGAAATACAACGATGACCTACTGTGAGTTCGATGACATTTAGCTTCCTCAATTTACAGATGGCATTTAGGGTTCTGTAGTTGGGACTGTACACCAACATACCGAGGTTTTGATTCCTTCTTTGGATATTACAACGGTGCTGAGGATTACTATTCACATGTCCTTCGTAAGTTTTTGTCTACGGTATAACTTATAATACTAAGACAATAAAGTCGAAGGATGTGAATAAAGTAGGCTTATTCTTGACTTTAACGCCTCGTTTCGGTTTTTCCAAAATCGACCATTTTAACATTTCTGGTAAAACGTTTAACTTTACTTGCACGAGCTGTTCCATCAGGTCACTTATTGGTGGAGTACACTAATCAAATAAATAAAGCTTAATTGATGCAAAATCAAAATCAGAAAATTCATTCAAACAAATTTTCGGCCCTTTGGCCTAAATCGCGCATTTTCTATTTGTACAATTAAGGCTTAGGAGCCGAAAAAGTGTGTAAGTGAGTGTTTGTGTTTTTCATTTTGCTTCAAAATCCGGCTAATGAGATGGCGATGTCCGTCCGTCCGCATGTGCGTCAGTCCGTCTTTGTCAACAACTTGGTTCAGCTGTTGCGTTTTGTTTTGAAAGAACTATAAATGGTACAATCATCAAACTTGGTTCGAAGATAAAGCATGGCTTGAGGATCCTAACGCAAGTATTGCATTTGACCTTGACCTTGAGGTTTGACCTGAATTGGAAATTGTAATTTTTTATTTAGGTTACTTGTGAAAGAACAATAAGGGGATCAATATTCGAGATTTGTATTGAGATAAAGCAGAGTTAAGGGGTTTTTACCTTGACCTTGTGGCTTCACCTTGAACTTGGAAAGAAGGGAGGGGATGTCCAACCAGACCCCGTTGAAGAACCAACAGCAAAACACCAAACGCCAGATGAGAAAACACAATGACAAGCACATAAAGAGACACACGATACAGAAACATCAAACACAAAAGACTATGAATAAAGCAACGAGATCAATGGGTAACCGGTACCGACTTAGGACGGTCATTTGTTACGCAAGCAGCAAATGATGTGGTTATCCGGATTACTTGTGCATGACACTCCAAATTTTTCAGTTACCAACAGATCTCGAAGAATTAACGCACAAGTGTAGCTTAAAACAACCTCCTCACTGTTAGTTGACCACACAAACAAGACAGCAATACACAGGGGCCCAAGCAACACAAATGAATATGTAAATTGGTATAAAAAGGGGCATAACGTGCTCTACCTTCGTAGCAGATGGCCGTCCTACATGTACTGATTGCCAATTGGTCTCGTTAGTTTATGTATAGTTTTTTTTTGTCTTAAATGTTTCTATGTCGTATATCTCTTTCTTCATCTTTTGCTATGCTCTTCATCTCTGTATTTTCGTGTCCGGTGTTTTTGCTGTTGGTACTGCAACCGGGTCTGGTTGGAGATCCGGTCCTTCCTACAAAACACAATCTGCAGCCAGCAATCCGGCCATTATACCTTCTTTAGTGGTGTCTTGTTATATTTCCTTTCTTCGAAGAAGTACTTAGTATTTGAGGTTGATTTTTTTCATAATATTCAAAGAAAAAAGAACTTTGGTCAGTACAATACACAGCACTCAGAAATCTGTATTAAGTCGTACTCATTTGACATTGTAAACGTGATTATTTCTGCTGGGGGATAATTCACGATCAAAACCTCGTGGGGAAAAATTCATTGTAAGAATACAGCAGAGTTATTTTCGCGTGAGGCAAATTTTCTTGATTCGTGAAAAATGCAAACATTACCTCAATGCAAGAATTTCCACGTTGACATTTTTCAATTCCAGTGAATGGTAAAGATTTCAGAGATGACAAGAAAGCCATTGAGTCTAATGAAGAATACTCAGCAGTATGTATTGATGTTGCTTTGTTTGCTCTTTAATAACAGTTCGTTGAAAGTATTTTGCATATAGGTTGAGTTATACCCTTTCCGCTTCTTGGCTAATCCGATAATATCTTAATATGAGGTTTGAATTAATGCACCGTGGAATGAGGATCACATGATCCTATAACAAACCAAAGGAAATGGAATTTTCATATCAAAATGCACGTACTCAAAATTTGAAGACCTTTGTCAATAAAATTAGAAAAAATTTGAAAATTACGCTAACATTGAAAATAATAAGTTATAGATACTCTTATAATTTTTTTTTTGATATGAAAAATCAGAAATTCAGGGAAGTTACAAATAATGATTTCCATTTTTCCAGCACCTTTTTGCAAAGCGGGCTCAGCAGATAATATATGATCATAATGCTACACAACCGATGTTCCTATACCTACCTTTTCAATCAGTCCACCAACCAATTCAGGTAAAATAACAGTTACAATAATGCCTATGATAAAAACTATGATACAGGAGATTGCATATGCTATTTTGCCTACTATTTATAATTTAATGAATCAATACTTCCATTGGAAAAAAGTCGGGGCATCTTGTCTTACTTTGGCACTTTCATAAGCACATGTTAGGGATGAGTTAGTATCATACTCTCTTGGTATTCCCACTGTCCGCGCAGCTCACTTCAGCAATCAGAAAATTGAACTTTTCTCTACTTTGTCGGCATATTTTCTGATTGAAATTTATATAGGGTGGGCGGGGATAGATCTCATAACTAACGGTGTATGATATATGTCTGTACTACCAATACTATGCTCACTGTGAAAGAAAATTATTTTAGATTGGGAGATTTCCATGTTAATTTTAGCGTGACGTCGTCGACGTTCTCCATAGACTCAATGTTAAACATTGGCGACGTCGCGCTAAAATTAACATGGAAAAATCCCAATCTAAAGTATTTTCATTCACTTTTAGCGTATTATAAGTCGTAGTTACAAATACACTGTTAGTGCTAGGAGGTCGCGATCTATCCCCCTATATAAGTTTAATCGCAAAATTTGCCGACAATTTTCCGATTCCTGAAGTGAGCTGCGCCGACGGTAGAAAAAATTATACATATAAGAATTAAATGAGTTTAGCTTTGTGTACGATTGAAACATATGTATGCATTGGCAATAAATGTATAGCAATACTGTAAAACTTTTCAGACACAATCCTGAGTGCAATGCTAAAGATATTAAAAAATGAGTTTCCCCCGTTTGTCCTATTCATGTTAATTTATATTGATTATAAAAACTTGAATATATAATTGCTTTCTAGGTACCAAAGAAGTATGAAGACATGTACAGCCATATAAAGAATGATGGAAGACGCATGTATAGTGGTAAAAATCAAATAGATTTTGTTATCTTTCAAGTCGATTAGTAGCTGTTTTAAAATATGCATAATATTGTTGAGCAGAAACCCCGTGTTTTACAATATAAAACCCCTTTTCTTTTTTCGAAGGACATAAATAGATCAAGAGAACACATTTATTATGGAAATTAAACAGCGTTTAGAAAAAAAAACCCAGTAAAAATAAAGTTTGTCCTGAGATGCAAATTCTATTTCTGTTTGTAATTAATGTATGATTATTACTCACCTTTAAGTTTGAGAATACACTTTCCGTCTTTCTACGAAATAGGAATGGTGACAGCTATGGATGAAGCTATAGGAAACGTCACACAAGCTCTTAAAGATAGAGATATGTTTACCGATACTCTTATTTTGTTCACTTCTGACGTATGTATACAAATCTGAGCACATATCTGAGATAGAATTTAAATAGAAAACATTAAGGACTTTTGAGAAGTTTGCAGTTTTTGTTTGGTTCAAGATTAAAATAATTGACACTGTGACTTTAAAAAAACATTTTGAATAGGGCATTTGAGCCGCGCATTTTCTGCAATGTAATTGCATAAATTTTAATTAAAAATACATTTTGTAATAATAATAATAATACAACCAGAAGGTACTATCTAAATGAAGTTTGGCTGTGTCTGAAAATCACTTTGGCAGGAAGCATCACTGTAAAGGATTTTACTATTAACACTTGTCTGCTGCTTTAAATTTTCTTCAAAAAGGTAAAGTGTTGGAACACTTCCGTATAATTAATATTAAACGCTATTTTCCCGTACCTTTTTGAAGAATTCATGAAGTTCTTTGGACGATACGGGGATATTATTAAAGCATATCAGATCCTTATTTCCAGAATGATCAGTTACATTCTGGATTGCGATTGAATGACTATCATCATCACTAAGCATGACATATTTATCTGATATGTACATCGAGACAATCACAGAAGTTTTCATGGAGCTGTTGCGACTCATGTTGCATGCAAACAGCATGAACAGGAGATGCGGACTCTCCCCGGATAACTTGTCTCACTTCGGAATGTTGTTTATTCCTAGGATCGCTACTATTCAAATGGATATTCTATTAATATTGCCTTACCGTCTCGACATTGAGACAAAATATCTGATAGTTACTTTTATGATATTAATTTATTTCAGAATGGAGGATTTCCTAAGTATTCCGGAAATAATTACCCATTACGTGGTTCTAAGACTACAGTCTTTGAAGGCGGCACCAGGGCAGCTTCTTTCATTACTGGAGCTGGCATAGATGCAAAGAATGAAACCTATAATGGGTAAGCTTATTTTCAGTAGCTAGTTGAATACACGTTATTGGTGTCACTTCTCACTACTCACGTTTCCTCGTATATTTGTTTCCTTTTTATGTGTGCATGAGTTCCGGTATTATTGTTAATATCATTCGTATTGAAAATCCCCTTCTTTTCTTTCATGACACTTAACATCGTTATCAGAAGGAATTTTTCCAACTTAAAACATAAATGGTTTGACATTAAATTAGCAATTTTCCGATATCTTTAATTATCAAGTGATAATAGACATTTTCGCGCACATAGCACTTCGCACTCCGAAGGGTCTATGTCACAAAAGTAAATTGTTGATTTTATTCCAATGAACTCGGAATACTTCGCGCGAAGAATTTATTTGTTTTCATTTGTGAAAATACAGATACAAGGATGTCAAGTGTAACTATTTGTGCAGGTTTTACTTTTCTAATTGCATCTGATCTTTTTCATATGGCCCCTAAAGTGTGAAGTCCGGAGCGCGAAGTCCGGAGTGCGAAGTTCGAAGTACGTAAATTTGAAAAATGTCTAATTAGAATATTACATGATGTTCTGTTTCATCTAATATTTATGATACATATCCCTTTGTAAGGATATTCAATAAAGAATTTGTTTTATCCCAATAGAAGATTAAACGATTCCCCTTTATGGGATTTTCAGGCCTAACGTTGTTGCAGAAAGGAAGCAAAGGACTTGTATCACATATTTCAAACACGCCTGTAACTTCTTAACGCATCCACATTTGTGTCAAATGCCATTTGCTATACCCATGGCAGATAATTGTCCAAGTTGACCCCGGATGTCTGTTAGTAGACTTTTTTCACCGTGACGAACTTTTGCACTTCGCACTTTAATTCTATAAGTGGGATGCCGAAAAAGCGCACCAGTAGTACAGGAAGTCCAACATACCAATTCCATCGAGTATACTAATCAAATTGAATGATGACTCCGCTGATGAGTTTATACGTGAACGGCAGCTACGCCACTGATTCTTCAATTATGAAGTGCGAAGTACGAAGTTCGAAGTGCGAAGTCCGTCACGATGAAAAATGTCTGGTCTTGGTTGTTTTTTTACACATCAAACATGTAAACAACGCACAGACAACGACAATTTTTTAAAGTATATGACAGAGAACATAGAAGAGTATACTTATACGTCGGCCGACCCATGATCCTAGTAGGGCTCGAACCAGCATTCTGTCGGTCACTTGCCCGACGCTCTATCCACTAAACCACGGTACCATCAGGTCTCAGTGGTTCATGTGCATTATTTGTATGTCTAGTGTCATGATGTATTATTTGATGTTTCGTGTCCATTGTTCCTTTGGTGTCTCTAAATGCAATCAGGAGACAATGACGCACCCCGGGGATCTGAGCTCACTATGGAATGTAGTTCATTCCGGGGCTCTCAACCGTTCCGATGGGATTTCCATTATTTTGCCTTGCCTTCTCGACTTTGATGACTGAATAACTGTTAGGTACTTCTTTGATGTTTATTGATGTGCTTGTCCACTCTTTGTTGTCCAATTTTTGTTATTTTGGTGTTTTGCTGTTGGTGCAGAACTGAGTCTTTTTTGGAGACAGTTCTGAAGTATTCTTTAACTTGCACTTATCTCAAATTTTCTAGTATTTCATATCAATAAACGTTGACTTACGAACCAGTTATTACTATGATCTAAAAAGTTCACTCATGTTGAATGATATTCTTTTTTCTATTAAATATATATAATGCAATTAATTCACGCAGCATGAATATAGAATTTAAAGGAAGATAATATTTCAGAATGTTACACGCCGTAGATTGGATGCCGACATTGGTAGCTGCTGCCGGTGGTAGTATCTGTACGTATCATAAGAAAAGAAAAGGATCTCCAGCATGACCACCCTGCACTCATCCAGCGAAACAGACCCACAAGAAATCGACACATACATGACATCAGACAAAACTAAAAACTACAAAACGAAAAAAAGACACTACAAAATTTACTGGAACATCATACAAAACAATGGAAACAGACGTACAGAAACATCAAACATTCATGACAACACATAAAACGAAGGTGACCGATGTACAAATGTACACTTGGCACCAACATTAGACGGCAATCTACTTTTAGCAAATGGTTTGTTTATCCGGATTACATAATATCATAATGTAATCCGGTTAAATATCATTTATGTATTCTAAGAGGAAACAAACATCTTACTGAGTGTGTTCTCACTTTACAAATGGACTTAATTAGATAAAACTAACATTCACTATATGCATGTAAATATCTTTTTTTTGAGAATGATGAAAAGTTGCCCTTGATTTAGCATCCCTTAAACACAAATGTCCATGATAAGTGGGCGGTGCTACATGAAGGCACTTCAACATAGTCATTTAGAAATCTCACCCTGATTCTTCTAAATCTTTTAAAAACCATAAATGCATCTTTACTTTCAGCCAATGCCGATATGGATGGCATGGACCAGTGGACTAACATACAGACACGTACACCATCTAAACGTACTGGATTTGTTTACAATATGGATGATATGAATCCTCCTGTGAATGGGCATGCCGCTATAAGGTTCTTAATCTGAATTAAATAAAAACTGAACTGAGATCGTTATCTTACAAAAAGTTCAAAGATGAAAAATTCTATGCGTTCAGGTTTGGAAATGCTTATGTACTTCTAAGAAGGTCATAGTGAATAAATCAAAACAAAATCGTATCTATAAGCTAATTATGGATAGTTTGCTTGTCGAGTGATTGATTGATTGAAATATGTACTTTCACTTTCATTTCAGAAATGGAAAATACAAACTAATTCAAGGCTTCCCAGGTCAATATCCAGGCTGGTATAAACCAGATACTGTGAAAGGAAACCAAGACATAGAAGAAGTACGACATGACTGTTGCGATAAAAAGACTTGGGAAGCACAAAATATGCTGTTTGACTTAGAGGGTAGGTATATGTAGTTAGATCTCATCTACGCGCGGTGCTGCTAATGCATGAATAAGACCTACAGGCAATTCAGTAATATAGCCAAGTCCGATCAACTTCGTTTCTTTAAACGCATTTGAAAATTTCTGCTCACAATATCGATTTTGTACTGTGTATTGGGATGTACGGTCATTGTCCATATTTGCCATTTCTCGAAGTATCTGAAGTGTTTCCAGTATCATCATATCCAACCCATCCGGTTACGTCTTTGTGTATTTATGGACTTAATATTAAGAAAGGGTTCCAAATCTTTACCTTCTTGGTGAACATTTCATACCAATCTACGTGTACCAGACACGTGTTTTGGATATTAAATCCTCATCAGTAATGCTTCCATTCAAAGTGTTTTTCATGAGCCGTAAAAATTCATTTCTGTAGCGCCCTCTCGTCACACTTTAAGAATTTAAAATTTGTACATTTACTTAACAGAGAGTGCATGGCTCCACATGGGATCGATTCAGTGGTATATCCAAATGAAATCTATGTTCAAAATAGCATTGAAGGGATGGTGCTAAGGTGTTAAGCTCCTTTAATTTCGATTAAAGTTTTGGGTGAAATGACAAGTTTCCGAAATAGCTAAATATCTGTTATGTCAAATTGTTAAAGGGCCAAGACAAAGCTTCTTCTTGATTGATAAATTTGAAGACCTAAGAATTGTACCACTTGATGAGTGTCACTGCTGGTGGCCAAATAGTCCCCGACGGCATATGTAGCCACTCCGATTAAGTTCGTTTGATTGTTCCTTCAAACGCATTCGAAAAGGGGTAGGTTCACTAACTCCAAAAATCGGCCCTGAATTTTTGCGAAAAATAATTTCATGAAAGTTACGATTCAGCATCTCTTATATTTATCTCAAATACCTGCGAATAGAAAGTAAATATTTTTCATGGTCACAACGTCACGTGCGTTAGTTATGACGTCACATATTGACGTTATCTGCTCTGCATGACGGCAAATGAAGGAAAATCGACATATTTTGTGCATAAATCTTCAAAATTAGTATAGGCGACAACCTTTACCCAACATGAATTTTATGTATATCGAAAGATAAATTTACCTTTTTTGTGAAAATTTTTCAAAATGTGCGTTCTTCGAATCCTCAGTGAAATCGGAAAAGTGGGAGGGTTATGCGCACGTTATCCAGGATAACAACACCGTCTGCTATTTTCTTGGAAGATGGTTGTCCTAAGTCGGCACCGGTTGCCCATTGGTCTAGTTTGTTTATGTGTAGTCCTTTGTGTTTGATGTTTCTATGTTGACTTTTCTTGTCCCTTTTGTGTCTTTTTCTGTGCTTGCCTGCTCTGCGTATTGCATTGGGTGTTTTGGGGTTTTGCTGTTGGTCCGGCGATCTGGTGTTGTTGGAGATCCCCTAGCTCCTTTGTCTTATTTTGGGTTCATAAATTTTGACCAGAATTATGCCAGTTCCTCACGATTTTTCAGTATTTTAGGACGTAAAGCCGATTTTGAAGCCGTATCTTTCGGTGTATTGCACTTATATTAAAATATTTATATTTGGTATTTCAAACAACCACACATTGAACTTCCTTGATGCGAAATACAATCGCATTCCAAAACATTCTTAAATTAGAGCCGAGTTTTCATGTTACCGAACCTGCTCCTTTCTGTTCACAATATTTTCTCGATGTTTCTGAAAAGTGGGTCCTGTAGCATCATATCCAACCTCTCCGGAAGCGTCTCTCGGTATTTTTGTACATGATTTTCATTGTCGTTGGTCTTATCTAATTATTTGGATTAAGGATCACTGAACATAGTTCATAAACCGAAACGTTTATGTCTGGTCTAAGCTGCAAATTTATCTGTTCTTAAAAAAATTATGAATTCGAAGACATAACATTCACATCATGAGGACTTTTTCATGTTTTATCTATATTTCAAGACTTATTTTTGCCTAGATATTCGTAATTGTTTGGATTTTAAATAATTCATTCTTTTCGACAATAGGTAATGGTCGACATCTGTACAATAAAAGTATGTAAAACAATTAGTGTTATACCCCCCCTCCCTTGAAGTGAATTTTAAGCTTATAAGCTTTATATATGTATACGTACGTGTAAGAATCAGGCAGTTTGAGAAAATACCGATTCATGCAAAATTAAAACCCAAAATTCACCAGCTAGGTCCACAAACACTGAAAAACAATGTCATTTTTCACTATCTAGTTTGCGCATTTGAGATACGAACATTTCAATATCAATGAATTATGAAGAATTTTTGTCTCTTGCAATTTGCAATTATCCAAATTGTCATATTTCCTATACATTCTATAGAAAAAATGTCTCGAGTTTGCAACAGTGCCTAATATATTCTATAGAAAAAATGTCTCGAGTTTGCAACAGTGCCTATACATTCTATAGAAAAAATGTCTCGAGTTTGCAACAGTGCCTATACATTCTATAGAAAAAATGTCTCGAGTTTGCAACAGTGCCTATACATTCTATAGAAAAAATGTCTCGAGTTTGCAACAGTGGATTTAGGTAGTAGAGGTATTTTTGTGAGTTTATTATAGTATCTATAACAATTCAATTGCAACCCTCGTGGATTTTTTTTCTTTATTAATCGCCCCCTGCCTGAATTTTATAAATAACCGTAATTAATTCCTATTATAATTTCTCTTTCTTGTATGTAGCTGATCCAAATGAATACAACGACTTGTCGGCAAAGTATCCTGACATAGTTCAAAAGATGTCTGATATGATCAAGGCATACAAAACAAAGATGGTTCCAGCTAACTTCCCTGGAATGGACCCCAAATCAGATCCTTCTAACTATAATGGATTTTGGACGCCGGGATGGTGCTAACTGACTAGATTATCAATGACATGAATAAACTGAAAATAAAGCATTACATATGTTAGTTTTTTAAGCCTTATTACGCATCACGACAGTATGAGTTAAAGAAGATCCTGACGATAATCTAAACAGCACTCACAATAGAGCACCAAATTGAGCATCGGCGGACCCCTAGCAAGCTAGAGGTGGGACCAGGTGCCCAGGAGAAGTAAGCATCCCCTGTTGGCTAGCCGCATCCGCCGTCGATGTTCATGCACGAAAATGATAACAATATATAAAATACATGCACTGCTATGGCGACCATGTCAGGGAGAATATTCAAAACGCTTACTGTTAAAACCCTCGCGGGGAACTTTTAAAGTACCAACTGTTCGTACTTTATTGAAATTTTCTAGGTCTAAAATAAACCCGACAAGAAAGAGAAAGAAACGCACATCATATCATATAGTGTTTTTTTTCAATTGATCTTAAATAGTCAGTCAGACAATTGATTATATATTTCTTTTTATAGCACTCGAGTTATCGAGGATCTAACACGTTTCGATCATTTGTTCGAAACATATCACAATGAAAATGCTGTATTGTTTAATTTTATGCTCCTGGTGTATGGCTGCTGATTTTTATATACTTTTGATTTTTGTTTGTTTGACCACTTTTTTTTCAATTTTGTCAGTAAAATTGTAGATGAACATCTAGTTTCTCTATTCAAAGCTATTCAAAATATGTCATCAAATCTGAAAATTAAGTGTCTTAAAGTTACTGAAGGTCTCGTTAAGATCAAACCATGAGTCAACTATTTATGTCACAATTTTAACGCAAACGAGTCTATCGTGCACGTTATCCAGGATAACCATACCTTGTGCTATTTCCGTGGCAGATGGCCGTCATAACTCGGCACCGGTTGCCCATTGGTCTCGTTGTTTATGTGTAGTCCTTTGTATTTAATGTTTCTGTGTTGTGCGTTGACGTTCCTTGTCCCTTATGCGTTTCTTTCTGTGCTTGTCTGCTTTGTGTTTTTGCATTGGATGTTTTGGGGTTTTGCTGTGGGTGCTACAACCTGGTGTTGTTGGAGATCCCCTCCTTTGTTTTAGTAATTAGACACTCGCTGGTTACAATAGTCACATATGCCCTCACTTACGAGCTGTCATTAATTACTGCCTATAAAATGGGTACCCTAATATAACTTACTTTTCTCCGTAGTAGACCAATTGTGAATGCATGTAAGCACTTATTTGCATAAGGCTAGAACCGTAGTAAAACAAAACAATATGGCGGACGAAAAGGAATCGACAATCGGTGTTATCAAAATCCAGAAAGAGAAATGTAATGAACGATAAAAGAAAAGGAATAGTATTGGCCTTGGCATTGGAAAGATATAGAGACCTAGCTTGGAGGACGACCTGTGAAATTAGACTCAAGTCGGAGGAGAATTTAGCTAAAGGGAGCTACAGTATAGTTCTCATTTATATTGATCTATGAGATCGATATATATATAAGTTTGACGTGGTTATATATCCACAGAAATCTTGATATGTGTATATAATATATATATTCACAGTCTATATAAAATATAAGAACAAAGAACAAAAAAACATACGTAAATAATTGTTAATCTTCATTCATGATTTGACAAACAAACGCACATGTGTACATGTATAGCAGACTTCAACTGCCTCCCATTCAAGCAGTCATACACTATTACACGCTGTTACTCATTTGAAAGTGTTCGATTAGTCACGTTTAAAAGGGCTATTTGATTTAACCGTGATATCTATATATGTGATCAACCTTGTATAGTACAATCCAAAGAAAGTTTTTTTCTCAGAATTTCAACTGTGTATATGTGGTTTACACGTTTCGTAGTAATCCCAGGATGTAAAGTTCATTTATGCGATTGGCTGATCCTTGTAGCTTGCTCACTCTGACCTTAGTAAACATGACATATTTCTACATGCTGTATATGCAAATAACAATTTCCGAGGTTTACCGAAATCGTGTGTATCCAAAGAAAAAACGGTTATTAAACAAAAATGAAAGAGATGATTTATGCAAGTAATATATAGATGTTCAAATGGTAGTACTTAAAAGTCATTTACAATACAGGATATTGTTATTTTGCATTTCCGATCCGAAAGGAACACTCATTGCGTCTTCAGTCATTCTCATCTATATGTTGCAGATTTAGGTTCAACATCGCATTGAAATAATCAAATGAAATATCAGAAAAGCTTAAACCTCACGTCAAAAATAATTGAAAATGAACGTAAATTATGTAGTGTCAAGGTCGAGGCATTGTTTCTAAAAACTGCGCTTGCGGAAAATGCCAGATACTAGTTGTAGTAAGTTGTGCTTTGCAACGCATGTAGTGAAAAACATCAAACCACGGACTTCATATTCGAAGGAATTAATGTTTGGGATGTTTTTTTTTTCAAATGTAGATTTTCCTGTTTGGTGATTTGAAGCAATTAAATGAATTTGTATTTAGGAAAATTGTTAAGAAAGGAGGGGATCTTCAACAACACTCGGTTGTAGCTAGTGCTGTATGATGAAATATTTTTTTTTTCAGTACAATGCAATACTGTAACAATCCTTTTCGCTTCAATACTCAATATTTTCAATACAACACGCTTTTTTTTTCGTTTTTCTCACGTAAATCATAATTATGAATCAATAAATGGGATTTTTTTTTGTTTTAATCAATGAAAACTTTATAAAACAACAAAAATAAACAACTGGTTTTCCATTATAATTTCAAAAAACAGAAAAAGAAAAAGGGAATACAATAGCAGATATGGAAAGTTGTTCTTTGTCTACCTAAGGATTCTGGTTGATCAGTCATTTGTTATACGTATATTTACATTTTTACTCAATATTTACACCTTTTTTGCATGAACATCGCAAACACAGCTAATTACAGCTTCAAAAGTAGTCTTACGTTGGGAACAAAAATTGGAAAACAAAGGAGGGGATCTCCAACAACACCAGGTTGTAGCACCCACAGGAAAACCCCAGAACACCCAAGCAAAAACACAAAGCAGACAAGCACAGAAAGAGACGCATAAAGCAAAGAAAGGAACGTCAACGCACAACACAGAAACATCAAACACAAAGGACTACACATAAACCAACGAGACCAATGGGCAACTGGTGCCGACTTAGGACGGCCATCTGCCACGGAAATAGCAGAAGGTGTAGTTATCTTGGATTACGTGCGCACAACCCTCCCACTTTTCCGATTACCCAGAGGTCTCGAAGAACGTACAATTGTGGTGTAAAACAACCTCCTCACTGTCAGATGACCACACACAAACAAGACCGCAAAACGCAGGGGCCCAAGCAACACAGATGAATATATTAATGGATATAAAAAGAGGGCGTACGTAATACAACCCGTGCTCTGCCGCCGCGAGCTCATGTATGTTATCACCCGAGGAATCCGACTGACGTTTAACATTCAGAGAGGACAGGTGGTCGGGGCCCTGTCTTCTCTAAAGAGGTTTGGACAAGGCCCGTCATGGAGTCCCGTCCTCACAGTCAGTCAGAGTGCAAGTTTTAAGAATGCGCTTGTACAAGACTGTAGATTGGTCAAGTACCAAGCCTAGTGTCCGTCTGGTGACATTAGGATCATATCCACGGTATAAAAGGCGTTTGATGATTCTGACGCATTTTCGATAGTGATGTTGTCTATCTTTGATCCTTCTTATCTTGTTAATAATGTCACCATAAAATACAGGTTTTGAAATACCCAAAGTAATATACTCTGTTGCCTGCATTGGTCCGAATTTCAGAAGAAATTGACAATATTTTTATTTTTAATTTCCAGAAAGTCTTTACTAGTTTGTGAAAGCGAAAACCTTGTCCTTAATGTTTCTTGGTAATTTGTAAATTTCTACAATGAAAATCCAAAACATCAGTACATGCTTTAGCATACCGGATGAGCTGTGAAATATAGATACCATAGGACGGTAATCTAGGAACATCACCGTCAAGCCAGGGGAAATTTACTGTTAAATCCAAAATCATCTCTTTTGTCATACACACTTGTATGTATCATCTCCCTTAACAATTTTGATATTTAGGTGTTTCTGTGTTTGAAACGTTTGCCTTGTTTAGAATCAATTCTTGTGGATAAATGGAAGTGACGTCACAATGCCAACATGATTCATTGGAATATGATTTTAAAAAATAGAAGCTTTATTTGAACTTATTTGTCTAAACGTTCAAGTGATCAGAGAAGATTCGGAAGAAATATAATCATACGAACCAAAATCGGATTTCATATTTTATCAAATGTATTGAAAGTATCGATACTCAGCATTTGTGTATCGATACGTATTGAAAATCTAAAAACATCGATACTCTTCAATATTCCAATATCAATATACAACACTAGTTGTAGCACCCTTCAAGACACCCAAAGCAAGAAACACAGAGCAGACATTCACAGAAAGAGACGCAAAAGGGACAAGGAACACCAACACATACCATAGAAACATGAAACATAAAAGACCACACGTAAACCAACGAGACCAATGGACAACCAGCGCCGACTTACAAAAATGTAAGGACGGTCATCTGCCACGTAACCAGACGGTGTGCTTATCCTTGATTACGAGTGCACCCCCTATAACAAACACACTTTTCAGATTAGCCAGAGGTCTCGAAGAAAGTACAATTATGGTGTAAAACAACCTCCTCACTGTCAGAAGACTACACACAAACAAGACCGTAAAACGCAGAAGCCCCAGCAACACAGATGAACATGTAAAAATGAATATATAAAGAGGACGTGCGTAATACAGTCCGTAATCTGCCGGCTGTAGCAAGCTCATATATTTTATCACACGAGGAGTCCGACTTACATTCAGAGACAGGTGGTCGGGGCCCTGTCTAAAACTGACGCCGAAACTATCAAAGCTATAACCGAAATTAAAGGAGGTTAACATCTTAGCACCTTCCCTTCTATAATATTTTGAAAATATATTCTATTATACCCCCCGCAAACGAAGTGTTAAGGGGGGTATATAGGAATCACCTTGTCTGTCTGTCTGTCTGTCTGTCCGTCCGTCCGTCCGTCCGTCCGTCCGTCCGTCTGTCTGTCTGTCTGTCTGTCTGTCTGTCTGTCTGAATGCAGAATGAAGTTTTGAATGCAGTTTTCTTTTACACTTTTAATGGTAGGCCTTTCATATTTCATACACACATTCACCATCAACAGTACTACATTTTGGTACCATGACTTTTGACTCTGTGACCTTGTGAACTTGACCTTCACCCTGTACAACATTTTATGTTAAGATATTTTGAAAGCAGATTTCTTTTATACTTTAAATGGTAGGCCCTTGATATTTCATACACACATTCACCACAAAGGGTACTACAGTTTGGTGATTGTGACCTTGACCTTAACTTTTGGTTAATGTTGAAGTTAGAACAGGTTTAGAATTTTGAAAGCATATTTCTTTCATACTATAATGGTAGGTCTTTCATATTTCATAAAATCATACACTACAAAGAGTACTACAGTTTGGTGTTATGACTTTTTTACCTTTTGACCTTGACCTTGACTTTGGAATTATGTTGCAATTTAGGTTAAAATGATTTGAAAGCAGATTTGCATACTATAAATGGTAGGCTTTTCATGTTGTATCATAAAGGGTCCTCTTTATAAAAAACGTCCCGCGGGAGGTATAATTCGTCCACTTTGGGAAGTTCTAGTTTGGATATTTTACTGAATCGACCCTACAGGTAATTTCGAGCCGAGCATTCTTTGTAAAGTAAATGTACACATCTTAATTCAAAACATGATGATATTCTGTCATAGACCATTTGAACCATCCTACCAAAGATTGTACTCTATGTCTTCCGAAATGGAAGTAACCGGATGTGACAGTTCTACCGAATTGAAGCGGCGGGTGTTGCATGCAAGCAGGAGATGCTTACTCTTCCTGGGCACCTGGTCTCACTCCCATATCGGGAGTTCGCTTCTTTTCATGTAGTGGAATTTTTTGTTTGTTTGCTTTGGTTCCTGTTCTATCCTTATTTTGCATGCCATCGGTTTCTGATTTTCTGAATTATTGATTTTGTGCTGTATACAGTGATATGGTCATTATCCATGTTTGTCATTAAAGAGGGCGCTTCTGAAATGAATTTTGGTGGCTCCGCTGGAAGCATCACTGATGAGAATTTAATATTCGAAACACGTGTCTGGTGCAGAAAAAATTGGTTTGGAATCTTCTTCAAGAAAGCATAGAGTTGGAACACTTCCGTATTATAATTCACTAAAGAGGTTCTGACAGGGCCCGTCATGGAGTCCCGTCGTCACAGTCAGATAGATTGCAAGTCTTTAGAATGCCCTCGTACAAGACTGTAGATTGGTCAAGTACCAAGTCTAGTGTCCGTCTGGTGAAATTAGGATCATATACAAGGTATACAAGGCGTTTGCTGATTCTGACGTATTTTCGATGGTTATGCTGTATACCTTTAAACCTTCTTATTTTGATAATTATGTCACTATAAATTGAAGGTTGTGAAATACCCAAAGTAATACAACCTTGGGTTTGTATGGGTCCAAGAAAGCTGACCATAATTATTTGAATTCTTCCAAGCATGGTCAGCTTTCTACACTTCCAATTTCTAATTAATAATTTAATTTTTTCTAATTTATTGACCCAATTCTTTTCGTACGCGAGTTTAATGTCATATCCAAAATAAACACCCAATGCTTTGATAACTTTCTCTGACCAATCTATGGATTCAAAGTTATTTTCAATTTCATTATTTATTCCGATTCTTAGACCTTTTGATTTTTCTCTGTTCAAAACTAAACCTGAATATGTGCCATATATTTCAATTTCATTTAATGCTGCTTTTATATCTGATTTAGATTCTAAGAAAAGAGTAGTATCATCTGCAAATTGAGTTATTTTAAAAGCTCTTTTTTGTTTTGAATTTATTTTCAGACCTTTAATATTTTTATTATTTCTTATGTTTATAGCCATTATTTCGACTGCAATAACAAACAGGAGGGCTGATAACGGACAGCCTTGTCTGATGCCCCTAGACAATTTAATTTCATCTGATATCCATCCATTACAAGAGACTTTACATATTATGTTTTTGTGAATAATTTTTACCCAATTTTGAAAAGAATTGCCAAATCCAAATTTGTCTAATACTTTAAATAAAAAATTCCATTCAATTGTATCAAAGGCTTTCTTGAAGTCTAGAAAAAGAATTGCCCCTTCTATGCTTTGAGTTTTAGAGTGTTCTAATATGTCCTGTATAAGCCTAATATTATATCCTATGTACCTATTTTTAATAAAGCCATTTTGGTCTGTATTGATAATTGAAGGTAACACTTTTTTAAGTCTATTAGCAAGAACTGAGGTTAATATTTTATAGTCAACATTGAGGAGTGTTATTGGCCTCCAGTTACTAAGATCATTTTTATCTCCTTTTTTGAACATTAAAGATAAGATTCCAGTTTTTTGAGAGTATGATAGCTCTTGTTTTTCATATGCTTCATTCAATATTTTTGGAATTAAATTTTTGAGCAAGAACCAAAAGTGCTTGTAAAATTCAGAGGGAATCCCATCACTTCCTGGGGACTTGTTTACCTTCATACTACATACTATTTGCTCGCATTCTTTTTCAGTTAATGTACCTTCGCACAGTTTCATTTCCTCCTCGTTTAGTGTATTTTCCATCATTGTATTATCAAGATAATTTTCCATATTTTTATTGTCTCCTTTGGAAGTATATAATTCTTGATAAAATTCTTTGAGTCTCTGAGTTATCTTCTCTTGTTTAGTCAGAATATTGTTATTTTTATCCTTTATTGAAGTGATACTTTTGTGTTTGATGTTTATTCTCTAAAGATAAGAAGTATTTTGTGTTTTTTTCGCCCTCCTCTGTCCATTTAACACGGGATCTTATTTGTGCGCCCTTTGCTTTTTTGTCATATAATGATTCTATTTTTTCAGTTAGTTCTTTATAATTGTCTGAGTCTTCTTTAGTAGATTTCAATTCAATTTCAAAGTCTTTTATTTCACTTCTGGATTTTTTGGATACATGTTTACAATATCTTATAGTTTCTTCTTTTATATTTCTTTTGCATGATTCCCACATGTCTTGATAATTCTTATGTGTACTAGTGTTTATTTCTTTGATGTATTTACTCAGAATTGTTTCTATCAATTTATTATATGTTTGATCTTTTAGAATACTTACATTTAGTTTCCAAAATCCTGGACCTCTTGTTATTATTTTGTTATCTAATTTTAATGATACTGCCTGATGGTCAGTGTATTTGAAAAGTGCAGGTCTTATATCACATGATTTGATTTTATATGATATGTCCTTAGATATCAATATTAAGTCTATCCTACTAGATTCATGTCTATTACTCTTTCTTCTCCATGTATATTGAGATAGGGTTTTATTTTTTAAGCGCCAGCTATCATAGAGTTGTAGTTCATTAATAAGTATCTTTAGTCCATGTACAGGTTTTTCAATTTTGTTTTTTGATTTCCTATCTTTTGTTTCCGGAATTTCATTGAAATCACCTCCTAGGATGTTATATCCTAAGCTAAAATCAATTATTCTGTCTTTAACTTTTTTTAAAAAGGTATTTCTTGTGTGTCTATTGTTTGGAGCATAGATATTAGTTATGTTATATATGTCTCCCTTTATTTTTATGTTTATTGAAATGAATCGTCCTTCATCATCTTGCTTAGAGTTAATTATTTCACAATCAATTTTGTCTTTTATAAAGATGGTAACCCCCCTACTTTGACTTGTACCAAAACTGTGATATATATGTCCTTTCCATTCAGATTTGATATAGGGTGCCAGGTTGTCTGTGAAATGTGTTTCTTGTGCCAGAATAATATCAGATTTTTGTTCTTTTACCCATGTATAGAAACGATTTCTCTTATTTTTGTCTTGTAGACCTTGTGTGTTGATTGTTATAATGTGTAAAGTCATGTTTTGTGAAGAAAATGTTATTTGAATTTCATTTCATCTACATTATTAGTTATACAGTGTTTTACAGGGGGGATACAGAAATATATTGGGTCGATGAAAAAAGTTGTATTGGGCGAGGCGAAGCCGAGCCCAATACAACTTTTTTCATCGACCCAATATATTTTTGTATCTCCCCTGTAAAACACTGTATAACGAATTTATCCCGCTGATGGCTTTTGGTTTGTGTATGTTACGTCAACATATTTTAAAGCATTTTGGTGACGTCAAAAGCATAAAGCGTCTTAGTAGAAGCAGGATAATAAAATAATATCCTGCTAGTAAAATAATACAACATAATATTTGGTTCTTCTCGACCAATCAGATTGCAAGAAATTTGCCAGAGGCGGGATAATTTTAGATATCATTCTGTTTAGCATGAAATTTATATTCATATATTTATATACAATATATTTTGATATATTTGTACTATATTTGTATTTCAAGAATAATAAATACATGTATATTGACAAAAAAGTTTCATCAATTCTCTTTTCACACATTTCCTATGTCTTTAAGTTTTGTCCTTTTGTAGTGTGTTTGCCTTTTTTGCTGTCTTATTTCGCTCCTCTGCTGGTGACAGAGGTGATCTTACGTCGGGTGGAATGGAGGAAGATTTCCGTGATGGAGTGTCATTGATCTTCGACATTGCTGAAGGCTTAGTGCTGCTGCATGCCTTTAGAAATTTCTCCATTGGGCCCGATTGCTCACTTTTAGTTTTATCTTTTTTCTCTTTTTTGTTCTTTTCTTGTTTGTTTTTGTGTCTAGGCAGTGATGATGGGGTCACTGGTACAGGCACTGCCTTAGTTTTACGAATCTCGGTGCTCTTGCTAGATTGATCAGACTCAGAGTTATTTTTTACAGATGGAGCGTCATCCGCGGCAACACTAGTTACTGTGGCTGGAGCTTCTTCTGTTGTGGTATCTTGTCCAGATTCATCAGTATCAGATTCATCAGATGTACCAAAGTCAATATCTGACTCGGATGTGTCCTCCATCAGAGGCTTAGGACAGTTTGCAGCTATATGACCTTCTTCATTGCATGACCTGCATACTTGGTTATTAGTACAATCTCTTGAGACATGACCCTCTTGCAGACATTTTGTACATTTCTGGTTCTCATTGGGCTGGCCCTTGTGGCGAATAATGGCCCTATAGCGTCCAATTTCCATGCTGACTGGAAGAGGCTCGGCCAGATTTGCAACTATAGCGATTCGGTCTCCATTTTCACAATTTGTCAATCTGCCGTCAACCCTAATCTTTTCGCGAAAGAGGTTGACTATTTCACAGTTTCTTATTGACAGTGCTCTCTTTATTTGACCGTCGTCTGCTGAGAGTGGTACATTCTTTATACGGATCATGGTTGTATCAACAGAATCAATATAAGGTCTATTTGGATTCGAAGAGTATAGAGTAACAGACTTGTTTCGGATAGAAAAGCCTTTGGTCAGAAGTGCAGATCTAGATGATGCATCATCAACATAGATTCGCCAGAGTCCTCTTACTCTCTGTATTCCTGCGATTTGTTCTGCTGGTATAACATCTGAGATCGCCTTATATATCTCTACATGAGATAACCAAAAGTCTTTTGGAACTTTGTAGGTGCCAAAGATGTCAATTTCTTTTATAAACACCGGTTTTTCTGTTCGTCTAACGCTAGTTTCGGTCATATTAACAATATCAGCATAGGAAGGTGTATTGGCGGTCATCTTGCCTCAACTCGAGAGTTTATATATGTGTTTTATATTGACTATGCTCAAAATATGACGAAATTACCTCTCAAAAGAGATGCTGATAATCTGTGCTATCATCTGGTGTCACCAAAGTCGATTTGAAGTTTGTTATATCACAATTATATCAAAAAATCACAGAGCTGAAAAACCCCTCCGCCTTAGCTCAAAGGGCAGATAAAGCTGACCATAATTGTTTTGTTTATTTTCCAGAGAGTCTTTACTAGTTTGTGATAGCGAAAATCTTGACCTCAAAGTTTCTTCGTAATTTGTATTTCTACTATGAAAATCCAAAACATTCTACAATTTGACTGTCAAAATGGGACGAAATAAATGTCCTTCTTCAGCATGGTTACCAAGGCAACAAAAATGTTTTTTTCGAAAATGATTTATCTACTTCATTTACTACGTCACTGGATAAAGTTTACTTCGTATTGTGCTATATTGATTTATAAAATAAAGACCAAAGTTGGGACATTGTTTTAGAAAAAATGTGCGGAGTTGCCTCTTTTTTGTGGGTCGGTATTAAGGAGACAAACGGCTACACTCTTTTTTCATCAAATATTACAATCGATTAAGGAAGGGGTATTCTCTTATATGTATACAATTATTTTCAATTTCTATTATTCCCTGAAAATGCGGCTCACACTTCTACCTCCTTAAGTCGGCATGTAAGGCTTCTTATTTCTATTGAAACTCCGTGTCATTATAGACTGATAGGATGAAGTAAGCAATCTTGAAAAACTAGAAGTATAAGACAAATTTCCGGTCGTTGCAGTTTTATAAAAGAAAACTGGATACAACGCCCATATACAAAGATGAGATAGCCCGTCATATAAATCGCTAGGCGAGGTACAGAGGACAAAATCATATCCAAAAATTTCAGCAACCTACAATCTCTTTATCCAAAAGTCATAGGATTAGTAAGGTGTTTGATATCATGTTCGATCTAGCCACGTCTTAGAACATCGAAAGATATCCTCTAGTCTAATCAACTTGCGGCAATAGCAGTGACTCAATTATGACGATAAATTACAATACGTTGACATGATTAAGTATTTCAAAGAAATATCTTTACAAGTGGGTCATATGGTTATCAATTCAATAACTTTTTTTTAATTCTTAAGTTTATGTACAAATCAATGTATCAAATTCAATAGTAAGGTCCAAGCATTTTCTCATCATTGCGCTCTCTGGGGTGGTGAATCCTATATTCTTTGTGGTTTCGGATCTGGTCCTATAAGCATCGGATTCTTTTCCCTTGAACTTTCTTGAAAAGTATTAAATGTAAACGTCTCCAAATTGAATAGCATCATTTAAGAACAGATAAATTGGCAACATGGACCAGACATGCACGTTTCGGGTACTTAACCCTCATCAGTGATCCTCAAATGTAAACAATGTAATATGCAAAAAAAGTATGAAAGTTACATGTCGAAAAAGCGTACCGAAAGACGTAGACGGATGGATGGGATATGGTGCTACAGGACCCAAGTTTAAGAAATTTCAAAAAAAATTGATAACAGAAATTTTAGAATGCCTTGAAGAAACGATCAACCGAAATTAATCGAACTTGGCTACATTACTTCCGGATTGGATTAAATATGAGCACCGTAAAATTCTTAGACAAGACGATATCTTTCAATAAGAGAGTAATTCACGGGACATTGTTCCCTCAATCAAGTTTAGTACAAAAAACATGATACAGCCAGACTCGTCCCAAACCATATTTTTGAACATCTTCATTTGAATTCATATTAATTTCTTGTTGCATAAAATTTATATATAAGTAAAATCGAAGAGTGTTATGGTGATTTTAATATAAAAAATAAAAGTGAAATAAAAAGCGTCATACAGTCAAGTCCGTCCCGAAATTTATCGGGACCTAAAACTCTAAACCACTTTCGTTATAATTAATAATAATGAAAAATGTCGCTTCGGAAACTGTCCCTAGTTTTGTTATGACCTGTAACGTACTGTCACGTTTCGGTGCGGTTTCTAACGTAGGCCATCTACGTCGTGAGCTGACGACACAAATGTTTTGACAGTTTAAACATTACCACGTTATCCCGGCAATCACGGCTGAATTCATTTGTTAATACCGTTCCCCATACGTTGTCTTTTGGTTACATTGTACCACGTTTCGTTCTTCGCGACTGTTTGCATAACCATTGAAGACAAAACTCTTGTTGCTTTGTTATTTAAGATAGTTGAAGCCCTCTTCTCGGAGGTCCGTCTTTGATGAAAATGTCTTTCTCAAAACTAGTTAAAGTTTCTACTTTGAGTTGAATTACAGTAGACTTCAGTATACACGGTTTTTTCAGTATGTTACAGCAGATTCCACAAGTAATTATTCTGTTTGCCAGGATTGAGGATCTATGGGATTGCATTTCTGAATTATAATGTACATATTGTTTCGCCATTGACTTAATTCAAGGAAGCGCCACTACAATGATTTTGGGGTAATTTTCTTGACCTCGTTCTGATACTTTGGCCGAGGAGATTTTCCTCTTGTTTTTGAGTTATAAAGAAAAAAACAAATAAACTTCAATGTCGGTCATACGTACTTGCATACCATAACTTGATAGATAGATAACTACCACAAAAATCCTCATCATTTTGAAAATCAAAGTTCTAAATCTGAAAGATATTTCAAATACAAGTTACGTAATTTACATGAAAAATATGTCTTTGCGCCTGCAGACAAAGCAGCCAACAACACCATAATTATTTGAAAACGCTACAGCACTACATGTCAACTTTAGTTTCGGAACTTTCCTCTACTATTACTTATATCGAAAGCAATGAAAGTGTTTCCAAATATTTTGAGCAAACATTTAACATTAGTACCACTTGATAAGTGTCACTGCTGGTGGACCAGGAGTCCCCGAGGGCACATGTAGCCAAGTTCGATCAACTTCGGTTGATCGTCTCTTCAATGTATTCGAAAATTTCTGATATTAAAATTTTTTGAAATTTCGAAAAAGTGGGTCCTGCAGCATCATATACCACCCATCCTAATACATCTTTCGGTAAATCTTTGGACATAATAATTTTCACACGCTTTGGCAATATTACATTGTTTAGATTGAAGATCACTGACGAGGGTTAAGTGCTAGAAACGTGCATGTCTAGTCAATGCTGAAAATTGATCAGGTCTTAAATGAAGCTATTGAATTTGAAGACGTTTAACATAACAGTGAAATTTCTTCTTTTAACATCCCTATTTCTAATTTAGATCTCCCTACAATACACTGCATACCAAAACTTCACAAGTCTCCTATCAAGTTTCGATACATTGCTAATTCTAGCAACTCCTCAACTACAATTTTGTCTAGAAATCTGACGTCAGCACTCATGGCTATAAAGGAACACGTGGCCAAATACTGTGAAACTGTCATGAACAGGAATGGTGTAAACTTCTTTTGGGGTATAAAAAATGCAGGGGATGAGATTGACAAAATGAAATACCATTTCTTCATACGACTTTTCTAATATGTAGACCACGCTTCCTCACGACAAAATAAATGATCGACTGTCCAAACACATTAAATGGTGTTTTATCGAGAGGGGAAAACTTATATTTTTACATCTGAATCGAAGGGTTTCTTTTCTGCCACAGATTGCAAACCATATTATATATTATAAATCATGGAAATCTGGTGACCCGTGTATTGCCTTGTCCTTCCTTTTCGACAATATTTATGTAAGATTTGGTGAGAAACTCTACAAGCAGGTTGTAGGGATTCCTATGGGTACTAACTGTGCGCCTCTTGTTGCAGATTTCTTTTGATACACGCATGAAAAGGAATTTATCCAAAATCTTCAAAAGCAAAAAAAATAATGATGATGTGAAATGTTTCATTGGCAATTCATTTACCTGGATGATATTCTTAATATCAACAATCCTGCTTTGAAAAGTATAATAATATAATTTATCCACAAGAATTAATTCTAAACAAGGCAAACGCTACAAAAACAGAAATACCATTTTCAGACCTAAATAGCAAAATTGTTAATGGAGATATTCATACAAGTGTGTATGACAAAAGAGATGATTTTGGATTTAACATAGTTTTCCCCTGGCTTGACGGTGATGTTCCTAGATTACCGTCCTATGATTTCTACATTTCACAGCTCATCCGGTATGCTATAGCAAGTACTGATGTTTTGGATTTTCATAGTAGAAATTTACAAATTACAAAGAAACTTTTAGGACAAGGTTTTCACTAGTAAAGACTTTCTGAAAATTTTACAAAAATGATCGTTAACTTCTTTTGAAAATCGGACCAATAAAGGCAACAGAGTATATTACTTTGTGTATTTCATAACCTGCATTTTATGGTGACATAATTCTCAGATAAGAAGGATCAAAGATAGACAACATAACTATTGAAAATGCGTCAGAATCATCAAACGCCTTTTATATCGTGGATATGATCCCAGTGTCACCAGACGGACACTAGGCTTGGTACTTGACCAATCTACAGTCTTGTACTAGCGCATTCTTAAAACATGTACTCTAACTGACTGTGACGACGGGACTCCATGACGGGCCCTGTCCAAACCTCTTTGGAAAAGACAGGGCCCCGACCACCTGTTATCTCTGAATGTCAGTCGGACTCCTCATGTGATAACATACATGAGCTCGAGGCGGCAGAGCACGGATTGTAATAAGAACATCCTCTTTTTAAATCTATTTACATATTCATCTGTGTTGCTTGGGCCACATCCGTTTTTTCGGACTTGTTTGTGTGTGGTCATCTGACATTGAGGAGGTTGTTCTACCACAATTGTACGTTCATCGAGACCTCTGGTAATCGGGAAAGTGGGAGGGTTGTGCGCACGTAATCCAGGATAACCACACCTTCTGCTATTTCCATGGCAGATGGCCGTCCTAAGTCGGCACCAGTTGCCCCTTGGTTTCGTTAGTTAATGTGTAGTCCTTTGTGTTTGATGTTTCTGTGTTGTTGTGCGTTGACGTTCCTTGCCCCTTTTGTGTCTCTTTTTGTGCGTGTCTGCTTTGTGTTTTTACATTGGGTGTTTTGGAGTTTTGCTGTGGGTGCTGCAACCTGGTGCTGTTGGAGATCCCCTCCTTTGTTTTACAATACATCATTCATGGATAAAATTGTTCTTCGTGTAATACGCTGCTGTATTATTGTCTCCGTTTGATTTTAGATTTTTCTTTTCTAGTGAGAAAGTTCTTTCTTTATTTTTTTTTCAAGAATTTGTCAGCCCTTTGATTTTGATTTCTGGTTTCGAAATTTGTGTTTTATCTTCATTTACTTATAATAAAGGTTTCAGTAAACGTAGGTAATAAATGTACCAAATCCAAAGTTCCAATACGAAACAGAAATGCATATAGATGAAGCATTTATATATAATCAAATCTGACAGGTTATAGTTCATATAATCTCTAACGAAATGTACTATAAACAACTATTGAAATCGTAATATTATCAATTCTTATTTGATAGGTATAAATGTAATGAGACAATTTTAGTACTAACAAAATTATGTGATCTTGTGACAAATCACGCCTTAAATGCAATTATGTAATATTGTTTCGGTATTTGAACCACCAGGCACACATTTTAACCTATCCATACGCATCATGATTTTGATGAACGAGATAAATCTTAAGTGTCATGTGATCTACATCATATATATATAGTGATATCAACAATTGAGTCAAACACTATTTGGAAGAAAAGAAGTCATGAAGACGTTTACCACCTTATTGTACCTCTTTTGTTCTGCCTTAGTGTGCTCTGCAAAGTCGCCACATATTCTGTTCATAGTTGCCGATGATTTGGGTAAGTTTCTAATTTAAAATTGTTTTACATAGAGGTCTTATCCTTAAGCGTATGGCATCAACAAACACGCATCTAACGCGTATTGACATGCAAAATCTTACTTGAAATAGCCCATTGGTTTTAGTGAAGGAGAAGATATCTAAACATGTAAAATAAATACAAATTCATAATAACGACTCTAACACCGTCTTACTAGACATGTGTAAGTCGACCAGAAGTTGCATACAGCGTCGCGGAGATATAACTTTCTTGTTAAATACTGTGTATAGAAATACATATTTGACATATCCATACATGTCCCATTGCGGAACCGTTTATACACAGCATTTGCGTATTATTCGAGACGTCTGGGTAACTGGGGGATTGTGCACGTAATCTATAAACCACACCATTTGCCACGGCCATCCTAAGCACCGACTGCCTATTGGTGTCGTTGGTTTTATATATCGTCTTTTGTGCTTATGATATTTTGATGTCGAACTGGGCGTCCCATTTTGTACTTGTCTCCAATGTTCTCGTACAGGATAGTTACGTTGTTTTGTTGTGGGAACTACAACCGAGTCTTGTTGGAGATCTCTTTCTTTTAGCAAGGTTTACATAACAACGAGAATTGCATACAATAATTGTTGTTACATTCTCGACGGATTTAAGTTTCAAAGTTTTCTAAGCTCCCAATTCGTGCTCTGCCCAGCCAATACAAATTCTGCCTTTCATTCTTTTTCATTTTTTCTCCAATATATTTGATCATATTCAGACTGATTATGCTGATTTTTGACACCTTTTATTCTTCTCTTTCACTACCACTTGTTTTCCTTCCGCAATGTGTCGGCTTGCTGCCTTGCTATACTAATGCAACGTGTTTGCAGTCAGTCGCCTACTGAGAAAACAAGGTTACATTATGGTGTCCATTCTATAAGCAATTAGTTATCATAGTTTAGTGGCCAGAGCCTATTTGAATATTGCAACCACATTGATCCTAGTTTTTGTAATATGATAGACTTTCTTCCTTTCTTGTTTTGACAAAAATAAATCAATCTTGGTAAAATCCTGACGAGACCATATGCATCTTTGACTGGTGAAATCTTAAATGATATATTCTTATTATCTCAGCAATTTCCCACAAATAAAACTGGTTATGAATAATAAGAGCTTTCCAATAGAGGTTCATTTATTACTGGCTCATTACAGCTCAATTTGTAGTAATTGAGTAAAATGTTGGATTGAATATTGCTTTCCACAAATATTAGGTGATGTAACATCTCTATTTTGTATTATTTAGGCACACTGGACTGCATACAACAAATTTAGACGATCTTTTAATTTGATATGATCCCTCTTTTTCTTTTTTTTTTTTATTTGTATTGAATTACCATTGGTTTGTCTACTCCTGCAAGATTTGGATTTGACTAGTTTTAAAACTGTAAAAAATCATTCTTTTTGATAATGTCTTGCTATTGCAATATATTTTAAATACATAATTTCTACTTGCTCCATTTCTTTATCAAATAAGTATAAATACGTCATTCAGTCAGCGTAATTATTTCAGGTTATATTTTTGAAAAATACTTGGTTGCCAACTTTGTACTTTCATCAATTAACATTGTTTATTTTGTTTGTTATATATTTTTGTTTTAAAGGCAAATATCACTCTTCCATGATGAAGAAAAATATGATAAAAAGCTAAAAACACGATTAAATTCTACAAATTAATGAAGAAATTCTATTGTTTAAATCGAAAATTTTAGAATGAGTTTGTCAAGTTCATTCTAAGTGAAAGTCAAACACAAATCATAGAATCAGAGAACAAAATTTCATAATGAAACACAAAACCCAGTATCAAACCCAAATCAAGCAAAAACAAAACCCAAAACCTAAAACAAAACGAAATGAAAGAAACTAAAATCCCAAACAAAACCCAAACATCATAATTAATAGGCATACTGATTCATGAAAAATACGAAATCATGGATAAGTTCAAAATGATACACAACAACTTAATACTTTACAAATGAGCAAATGTTAATCTCATAATAAGATGATATAAGGTGTCCGTGGTAGTGTAAGTATGTCTACTTGCTAGCAACAACAGATACTGTCTTTTTAGCCGTACACAAAAGGTCAAACCCAGACAATGGATCAATTCATTTATTTTGTTATTTCTTATCTTAATTTTTTCCGTTGATATCGATGACAACAAATGATACATTTATGCATACTTTATTACTTTATATATTGTTTTTTTTTCTTCAGGGTGGAATGATGTCGGTTTCCATAATCCAGACATGATCACACCAAATATAGATAAACTAGCTTATTCAGGACTTATCCTTAACCAAGCTTACGTCCAGCCTGTCTGTACACCGTGAGTACTGATAATGTCATATTATTTTGCTAGCGGGATAAACTTAATCTCATAATATAAAAAGATACCTTGTCTATAATGAGTTAAAGAAGATCCTGACGATAATCTCAACAGCACTTACAGTAGAGCACCATATTGAGCATCGACGGACCCCTAGCAAGCTAGAGGTGGGCCAGGTGCCCGGGAGGAGTAAGCATCCCCTGTTTGCTAGCCGCACCCGCCGTCGATGTTCATGCACAAAAATAAATACAATTCATAAAATACATGCAGTGCACTGTCTGAGGTTATATCTATATGGAAAGTGCTATGGCGACCATGTCAGGGAAAAAATTCAAAACACTTACTGTCAAACCCCTCGCGGGGAACTTTTTTACGAGCTCCACACGGCAAAGGGCATAAGTGTGACACAAATGAGTTAAAGAAGATCCTGACGATAATCTCAACAGCACTTACAATAGAGCACCACATTGAGCATAGACGGACCCCTAGCAAGCTAGAGGTGGGACTAGGTGCCCGGGATGAGTAAACAGCCTCTGTTAGCTAGCCTAACCCGCCGACGATGTTGACGCATGATAATGAAAACAATACCTAAAATGCACGCATTGTCTGAGGTTGTTATTATAAAAAGTGCGATGACGATCATGTAAGGGGAAAATATTCAAAACTCTTACTGTCAAACCCCTCGCAGGGAACTTTTTACGAGCTCCACACGGCGAAGGTCATAAATGTGAAGCGGCGGGTGTTGCATGCAAGCAGGAGATGCTTACTCTTCCTGGGCACCTGGTCTCACTCCCATATCGGGAGTTCGCTTCTTTTCATATGGTGGAGGTTTTTGTTTGTTTGCTTTGGTTTTTGTTTTATCCTGATTTTATATGCCTTCGGTTTCTGATTTTCTGAATTATCGATTTTGTGCTGTATACAGGGATATGGTCATTATCCATATTTGTCACAGGAAAGTTAAAGAAGATCCTGACGACAATCTCAACAGCACTCACAATAAAGCACAACCTTTAGCATCGACGAACCCCTAGGAAGCTAGAGGTTGGGCCAGGTGCCTGGGAGGAGTAAGCATCCCCTGTTTGTTACAGTGCTCTCGGAGCACCTGGTCCACCAGCGGTGACATTCACCATGTTGTACAGATGTTGAACGTCTACAATTTCAAGAACCGGACAAAACGTTAATGAACGGACATCCGTTACTGGTCTGTTGGCCTCTGGTAGGTGTACCTTACATCTCAGATTTATCCGTTTCACGTCTGTTATAGATTTTCGTTCTTGACTCGAATCTATCGTACATAGACAGACACATGCCGGACAGGTATTGGAGATGTAACGGACGAATATCGGACGAGTATCGGACGATACCAGAAGACACGTAACGTACAATTAACAAACGCCGTAGTCCGTTATGTCCGCTGGAAAATTTGTACTGGACGGAGACCAACGGACACCGCTGGACGAGTAACGGATTCAATAGAGACTTGAATTTAAAATTCTTAAGACGGCAGAATAAATCTCAAAAACAGGTTGTTCATTATGTTTAAGTATTAATCATTTTGGACTTAAGTAGCACTGATGAGGATTCATTGTAAAAAAAGAAACATGCAAGTCTGTTGCAAAAGACATAGTAATTTCTGTCCGGAAGGAAGTTTTCTTGCTGCTGAGTCGGACACTTCGTTTTTTCTCTGAATATTTGCCTACTCTTGACGTATGCCTCACTCAATTGTGTTAAAGAAGATCCTAACGATAATCTCAACATCACTCACAATAGAGCACCAAACTGAGCATCGACGGAGCCCCAGTAAGCTAGAGGAGGGACCAGGTGCCCGGAAGGAGTAAGCATCCCCTGTTGGACGGCCGCACCTGCCGTCGATTTTCATGCACGGAAATAAAAACAATTTATAAATATACATGCACTGTCTGTGGTTATGTCTATATACGCAACATACATAACAAAAATACATGTTAACTTGATACTATATTGTATACATTTGTACTTATTACTAGAATTTATTTTATAATACCTATTTTCATAGATCAAGAAATTCGTGGATGAGTGGATATTTCCCATTCCGATCCGGACTGCAGGTAACATTGTTAGCTTCATGTTTGTTGTTTATTTACATCTTAATAGATACATTATCAGACCTAAACAAATAACTGATAGATAATGAAATAATTGATAGATAATATGACGATAAGGCGATAAACAGCTATATATGAGATACACAAGAATGTACGTTCGCATCTCAAACTTGTCAATGCGTTATAGAAATTAACCTCTTTCCATGTGAATTCTCGATAATAAGAATGATATTTGTTCATCCTTTTTCCTTATAGAAAAAAAAAGAAAAGCAGTGTTAAAATTGCCCATTGAATTATTTTTTTCCAAATACATGTTATACGGAAGTGTTCCAACTCTATACCTTCATGATGAAAATTCGAAACCAATTTTTCTGCACCAGACACGTGTTTCGAATATTAAATTCTCATCGGTGATGCTTCCAGCGGAGCAACCAAAATTCATTTCATTAGCGCCCTCTTTAATTTTTTGAAATAAGATTTGTACATTTACTTTGCAGGGAGTGCGCGGCTCCAAATTTCCTGTAGGGTCGATTTAGTAGTATATCCAAATAAAATATATGTTCAAAATAGCATTGGAGGGGTGGTGCTAAGATGTAAACCTCCTTTAATTCGGTGAAAGTTAGAATGGAATGACAAGTTTTCGAAATCGAAGTTACAGTCTGTAAAACATACTACTCTTGAGTATTATTTAGTATACATGTTTTCAGGAAAATGATATGGCGTTATAGCATACAGTTTCACTTGCTTTAATATCGACCGTTTTTGGCAATGATATATAAAATCTTGCAGTACATGCGTGCTACGTAGATTAAAACGACTCAGTGTGGAAATTTAGAAAACATTTGCCACTTAATTTGACACTTAAATTTATCAAAACTTGTCAATGTAATGTTTAGAAAGAAGACAAAAAAATTTGAATAAACTTTCTTTAGTTGTCAGATGAAAAAAAAACATATCTAGATGCAGCATAACAGACAAAAACTATTAATTAGAAAATATAAATTCAACTTATGCTGTAATAAACTAATCAAAAGGCAATATTTTCAATGTCTTTAACTTTATTCAAACACTTTTTTTCAACGGAAGACGAAAATATCGCTACAGAATACGAAGCAAACTTTGCAGTACTACAATGTTATATTACAATGTCGTTTTGATAAGGTTGAAGATTTTTTGCTATCAATTAGGACATCCATTATTAGATGTGTTTTTACAAAGAGAAAATCTTGATATAAGCATAAATTAATGTCAATTAAAATCTAATCTAATCCCACTTCTGACACCATGTTGTAGTTTGTGCTACTAATAATATGGTACTACAGAACCTATTTGGGCATATAATTTATTCACAATATGTACATGTTCACAGTAAGGCAATACAAATACAACTGCCTAATAAAAAGGCGGGGTTAGGTGGTGATTAATCCTAACATTGTTTAACATAACTCTTTTCATAGAGTAACATGTAAATGTCAGTCTGCTGAGAGGCACGGCTCCAGCGGATATTGTTGTCACAATTAGTTATCAGGAATTAACCATAATTTCAACCAAATTTCATTACAATTTTTATTATACCTTTTTCGCTAAGATGAAACCTTTTTCTCTTTGTCCTAGCATTTGGTGATTTTACCACAGCAAGCAACGTGTGCGCCATTAAACAGAACATACCTGCCACAGGAATTGAAAAAGTTAGGCTATGCAACACATATGATAGGAAAGTAAGAAGATAATGTCATATTGTTCCAATCCATTATATCGGCCATAAGATTTTCCAAAACAGCAGGTTTGAAATACGCATATTGCTAATATTCCTTTCTTTTCGTCAATACTGAACAGATCATTAAGACATCTTTTCTAGTTCTTTCTTGATTAAAACGTTATGCTCAGGTAGGCTCCAAGTACTCAGATTTTGTTCTAAGAGCTAGACGGCTTTCAGTTAAGCCTCTCAGTTAAGGATACATTTGTGACCGACTTACATCGTTACTGAGGAAGTTCTACGGTCGAAATGGGGAAATGGTAGTGCCTTATGGCGTCCCCTTGGCGTCCCCCTGACGTAGACCTTTTATGCCATGACATACATTTATACGTTTGTCTTCCATTGTGAGAGTTACCGATTGAGACCTTTCTATCAAATTGTGGGATTTACAGATTTTGACCTTTATACCGAATTGAATTGACGGGCTTTGCATGCAAGCAGGAGATGCTCACTCTACCTGGGCACCTGATCTCACTCCTTCGTAGAGAGTTCACTTATCTTTATATAGTACATATTTATTTTATTCCTGTTCCTTTGACTCACTTCTGGTCCGGACAGTATGGTATAATTGTAAATTCTACCACTTTTCAAATGCCCTTGTCTCAGGTCAAAATACCAACTCAAGAATAAAATTTTGGCCTGTTCTCGGTCTATCTACAAATGAGCAATAGTGAGTTGGTATCGGACAAGGCTCCCGAGAAGAGTAATCATCTCCTGCTTGCAACACTCGAATTTATGGGTTCCTTATGTAAAGCTGTTATATGGAGTTTGCCCTGGCGCTCATCCTGATGCTGAGTATACGAATAGTCTACATTTGTCTTTTTATGCAGATGACATTTATCATTCCCTAGATGGTTTTATCTAAATCATTAAACTCGTTTACAATATAATAAATAAGTACTTGTTTCCAGCTCTGTCGCATAAAAGAGACATTGTTTTGGTCCTTTTTAATTGAACATCATATATTATTTTCTTACTTGGAGCACTTGAATTTTAAAAAGAACGTATTCCTCTTTTAATAAACATATAGAAATTGTGATTCTGATGGAATTTGATTATGATCCAACCTAACGAGGATATGATAATGACAAATATGGATAATGACCATATCCCTGTATACAGCACAAAATCGATAATTCAGAAAATCAGAAAACGAAGGCATACAAAATCAGGATAAAACAGGAATCAAAGCAAACAAATAAAAACCTCCACCACATGAAAAGAAGCGAACTCCCGATATGGAAGTGAGAATTCATACTAATCCGATCTTGGACATGTAGGAATCTGTAGTTGGGATTGTATACCAACCTACCGAGGATTTTATATTCCTTCTTTGGCTATTACAACGGTGCCGAGGATTACTATACACATCCTAGATGTAAGTGTGTGTGTGTATATGTTATGAGCTTCATTATATATCATATATTTGATATTGTAGATGGCATCTAGGATTCTGTAGTTGGGACTGTACACCAACCTACCGAGGATTTGATTCTTTCTTTGGGTATTACAACGGTGCCGAGGATTATTATTCACACGTTATACGTAAGTTTTTTTGTGTATACTTAAAATGCACGGACAGATATAAAACAGACTAATTTATTCATGACTCAAGTACAATAGTGTCAGTATCTATTTTTATGATCCTGGATTTTCAATATTGAAATATAATGCTCTATTGTAAAAAAATAATGCACCATATGCGCATTTCAACAAGTGATGTCTCATAAGTGGTGTTCGAGGCCGAAAAAGAGGAAATAGAATAATAAAGAATCATGAAGAACAAAATGCTTAATGTGACTTAACATTTCTGCCAATCAAAGCAATACCATATGGAGAGGAATTCAAATTTGGTCAGGGTATGTCATGGTACTAACATGTATCTCCGAGGCTGCGGATACTTACTGCAATGAGCATGTAATACATGTACAATGGGCTAAGATTACATAGAGTTGTATGCCGAAAGAATAAATTAAGAAACAATTGCGCACCGTATCGGAATAACCTCACCATTTCCTACTTATGTAACGGATAACAGTCCTACACCAGTTGTCCTTCGGTCTCGTGCGTTTATGAATAGTCTTTGTGTTTTCTTGTTGACTTTGGTACGTGGTCTTTCTTGTCCCTTTGTCATGTCCATTTTGTGTTTTCGCGTTTAGGTTTTTCAGAATTTCTCTTTGGATGCTGCAACCGTGTCCCGTCGGATATCCCCACCGTTCTCTTATATTATACAAGAAAGGAGGGGATCTCCAACAACACTAGGTTGCAGCGCCCACAGCAAAATCTCAAAACACCCAATGCAAAAATAACACAAGAAAGAGACGCAAAAGGGACAAGGAACACCAACTTACACCATAGAAACATTAAACATAAAAGACCACATATTAACCGACGAGACCAATGGGCAACCGGTGCCGACTTAGGACGGCCATCTGCCACGTAAGTAGCAGACGGTGTGGTTTTCCTTGATTACGTGCGCACAACCCTCCCATTATTCCGAATTCCCAGAGGTCTCGAAGAACGCTCAATTATGGTGTAAACAACCTCCTTACTATTAGATACATACAATTGTAAATGTATTCAAGAGGTTTTTTTTAATTATGTAAACTACCTACATAACGTTAACCTCAAAAATAAAACATCAAAATTCTCCAAACTAACTACTCATTCATAAAACCTGAGAAAATCCAATGTTAAAACCTAGCATGTGTTATCCACTTTTATAATTTTCATTGCCATTTCGTAGTCAAGATATTATTTTCTTTGATAATATATGATCAATAAGCTTGATCAATTACATGAGTCGAGTATACTCTCATTTAACAATTTTAAATTTCTTATTTTAGAGAAAGGTAAAGACTTTAGAGATGACAAGAAACCAACAGAGGCAGACGGAGAATATTCAGCAGTAAGTATTGTCTGTGATTTCTTGTGATTTGTTTGTGATACTCAGTCATAGGGATTGTTTGTGATTTCTTGTAATTTATTTTTTTATACTCAGCAGTAAGTATTTTCTGTGATTTCTTGTGATTTGTTTGTGATACTCTGTCATAATTATTGTCTGTGATTTCTTGTAATTCATTTTTTTTACTCAGCAGTAAGTATTTTCTTTGATTTCTTGTGATTTGTTTGTGATACTCAGCAGTAGGTATTGTCTGTGATTTCTTGTGATTTGTTTGCGATACTCAGCAGTAAGTATTGTCTGTGATTTCTTGTGATTTGTTTGTGATACTCAGCAGTAAGTATTGTCTGTTATTTCTTGTGATTTGTTTGTGATACTCAGCAGTAAGTATTGTCTGTGATTTCTTGTGATTTGTTTGTGATACTCAGCAGTAAGTATTGTCTGTGATTTCTTGTGATTTGTTTGTGATACTCAGCAGTAAGTATTGTCTGTGATTTCTTGTGATTTGTTTGCGATACTCAGCAGTACGTATTGTCTGTGATTTCTTCAATAGTAATGCCTTTGAAGTATTTGCTTGACTTACATTTGTTACTATTGAAGAGAAATCAAACATATTAGAAACAGGAGGTGTGAATTGATGTATTCTTGAGAGTCAATCAAACAAAATAAAAATTTAAGAAAGTGTAGCAGCAAGAGGAAATTCACGTCCGAAAACCAATAACAAACATTAATGATTCCATTCTCAAAAGAGTAGGTTTATTTCAGAAATGAATTTTTTTCTGTTGATGCAGGTATCACCCGAAAAATGGACCAGAAAACTGCATTAATGCGCGTAGTAGAATTGCTGTTTGATGGCGTCATCTGAAGCAATTGAATTAATTTGATTAAGCGAAATCTGTAAATACATAGAAGTGGACGAAAACTTACTATAATCATAATACTTAATCTTCAAAATAATGTCTGCTTTTTGTGATTATACTTCGTCACAGTGCCATGAATATTTATTTTTCCACTTTTTGGGGGAATTAAACTATACTTATATATGAATCAAAATTAAACAATTTGCTGAAATGCGCAAATTGTGCCTTACATATAATTCATACAAAATGAGTACCATATTAATTCCATATGAAAGTTGATACGGTTGTTCAGTTTGATGTAAAAACTGAAGAAAGATAGGAAAATGTAGTACTTCGTGTTGAAATGATAAAAATAATTTGTTGCATTGCATATTTGATTTTTAAATTATACACCAATACCATATCAATATGGACGACAATATTTTGTTCATTTCCCTTACATTTCTATATTTCCGAATCTTCCACCAAATGTTTGTCGGACTCAAAATTATGAATTTTGCTTTTTGTCATGCACACCCATTTGAGTTCCTCTTCGCAAATAAAGGGTTGGCTTAATATTGAAGATTAGGTCCGTTAAGCTAGCTAGCACTAGGCAGTTATCTGAAGTCATTCTTGGGCAATTCTCTTTTATTAATGAAAAACCGTTCTGAATTTCGGATAAAAACAGTACATTAAACACCAGGAAGGTTTTCTCCTAATAGCAATAACTTTGCTTATAGAAGTGCTTCTTATTTTCTTTTTTTCAGCATGTTTATGCAAAGCGGGCTCGGCAGATAATAAATGACCATAATGCCACACAACCAATGTTCCTTTACTTACCTTTCCAATCAGTGCATGAGCCGATTCAGGTATAAAAAGAATTTTGTATGATCATTTTCAGAAATATCTTTGACATCGAAATCGTTATTGTTTTAAGGGATATTTCAGATAGGAATTAAAATGGTTACCAGTACTCTACGTTTTCAATCTTTTCAATGTTTGCTTTGTAGTAAGATAAAAGTTAATTTTTTAGACTGTCTTAAATTGCCGTATTCGTTTTCTTAACTTGCTTATATACTGTAAATGAGTTACTTTTCGCTTGGACTAATTTTCGGGTTTATCGCGAATCTATGGACGTCGTGAAAATTTTCCCGCGCGAAAATATTCCCGCTGCATTCTTACAATGGGAAATGCATTTTTATCGCGAAAATCTCTCCCATGCGTAATAACTTAATGTTTAATCGCGAATTTTTTCCCCAGCGAAAATAACCACGTTTACGGTAGTTTATCTAGAAATATAACGATTGTTTAACAGGTACCCAAGAAATATGAAGACATGTACAGCCAAATAAAAAATGACGGAAGACGCAAATATAGTGGTAAATATTTATATGCCATTGTTTTCAAAAGAATGATTTTTATCACTCTCTTATACAAAGTTGATCATGTTGCTATGGACATCTTAAAGTATTCTAAAGCGGATAACATTTTTACAGATAAAAACAGATGAAAAAGGAATTTACTTCCCGGTAAAAATAGAAGTAAAATAGTAGGAAAATTAAGTTTGACAAATCACAATTGAATTTCCTCGATACAACTGGATTCATGGTGTCATTTTATTCCTTATTTTCGAGAGTTACTTCCCGTTTTGGACGGTATATGACGTAGATTAATTGTGACGCCATAAATTCTATGGAAACGATACTAAAACTCTTGGAAATGACGGTATAAAATCGGCTTTATCAATCCATTTTCATGACGTCATAATAGTTTTACGTCAGATACCGTCTCAAATAGGAAATAACTCTGTTTTCTGCAAAGGCTCTATATGTGACTAGTTCTCTTGTATTTTACTCAGGTATGGTTACAGCTATGGATGAAGCTATAGGAAACATTACACAAGCTCTGAAGGAAAGGGACATGTTTGACGACACTCTTATCCTTTTTACTGCTGATGTATGTTTACAAATCCTATATTTATCAAACAATAAAATAGTCAAAAAGAAAAAAAAAATCAGCCAGTGATAAACACCTTTATTATTACATCTTGATCTCTCCGTGTTACTTTGGTTTCTGCGTTTTGCTGTCTTGTTTGTGGTTTCGTCTGACAAAGGGGAGGTAATAATACACAACAAGTGTGAGTTCTTCGAAATCATTGGATACATGTAGCTGAAAAATTGAACGGTTGTGCGTACGTAATCCATATAACCAAAACATTTATAACTAGCATGGCATATGGCCGAACTTAGTCGGCACCGATTGTCTATTGGTGTCGTTGGTTTATATATATAGTCTTGTTGTTTTGAAGTCGTGTTTTCTATTCCTTTTATGTCTCCTGCTTTGCGTGTCTACCTTGTGTTTTGCGGACTGTATTACGGACGTCCTCTTTTTATATCCATTTACATATTCATCTGTGTTGCTTGGACCCCTGTGTTTTACGGTCTTGTTTGTGTGTGGTCATCTAACAGTGAGGAGGTTGTTTTACACCATAATTGTGCGTTCTTCGAGACCTCTGGGAATTCGGAATAGTGGGAGGGTTGTGCGCACGTAATCCAGGATAACCACACCGTCTGCTATTTACGTGGCAGATGGCCGTCCTTAGTCGGCACCGTTGCCCATTGGTCTCGTTGGTTTATGTGTAGTCTTTTATGTTACATGTTTCTATGTTGTCAGTTGGTGTTCCTTCTCCCTTTTGCGTCTATTTCTGTGGGTATCTGTTCTGTGTTTTTTGCATGGGTGTTTTGGGATTTTGCTGTGGGTGCTGCAACCTAGTGTTGTTGGAGATCCCCTCCTTTCTTGCATAGTAGTTTTTCGATGTTTTGCTGTAGGTGTTGCCCTGAGTTGGAGACCCCATCTTTTTATTTGATGAACTTGCCCCATATAATTTGACAAAGACCTTGATACTTTATTGAAACTTTAAGCCATTGGCTCATCAGCCATACATATGATACAATATAAAAGTATATGGAGAACGGACAAAAACAAACATGATGAGCATAATTATAAGTCTACAACATATTTTCAAAGTCACATGATACACATACAATAATCACATGAAATTACAACAATGAGAGTTTATAGGCACTTGCTAAATATTTTCCTAAATTCCTAAGCGTTTTCACATTTGTTGATGAAAGTAACTGAACTTATTAAAACAAGAAGCTTTCTTCCAAAAATATGGTTTAATAAAAGTCACGTTATCTATATTTTTTGTTTTATAGAATGGAGGATGGCCTACATATTCCGGTAATAATTATCCACTACGTGGATCTAAAACAACAGTCTTTGAAGGTGGGACCAGAGCAGCATCTTTTATTACTGGAGCCGGAATCAATGCCAAAAACGAAACTTATAATGGGTATCAAATCGTTTAGTCGTTCATTCATATTAAGTCGTGTAATTTCTATTTAAGCCGTTTAATTCATATTTATATTGTAACGGTTTATTTAACATTCTAGTTGTTTAATTCATACTTATGTCACTTCATTCCTATATAAGTCGTTTCCCATTTAAGTAGTTTCATTCCTATTTAAGTCGCTTCCTATTTAAGTCGTTTAATTATTATTATAGTCGTTTCATTAATACTAAAGTTGTTACATTCCTATTTAGGCCGTTTAGTTCATATTTAAGCCGTTTCATTCCTATTTAAGTCGTATCATTCCTATTCAAGTCGTTTCATTCCTATTTAAATCGTGTAATTCACATTTAAGTCGTTTCATTCCTATTTAAGACGTTTAGTTCATATGTAGGTCGTTTCATTCCTCTTTAAGTCGTTTCATTCCTATAGTATTTAATTCCTATTTAAGCCGTTTAGTTCATATTTAAGTCGTTTCATTCCTATTTAAGTCGTTTCATTCCCATTAAAGTCGTGTCATTCCCATTTAAGTCGTTTCATTCCTATAGTATTTAATTCCTATTTAAGTCGTTTTATTACTATAAAATTCGAAGAAGGAGTTGAAAATTGTTCATCACTGTTCTGACAGTCAGTACAATTTGATTGTACATAAGCAGTACGTTCCGCCTTCATGCGAAAATATGCTTTATAAAACAGAAAAAGGGCAAATCTGTATTTTTCCTGGATGGTAGAAGTGCTTATACCAAAATTTGGAACGAAAGGTTCTTGGAGTTATCCCAAAAATAAATTCAAAATTGTGGCACGTGTTCGATGCGGATCTTCGTGTTGTATACATCAAAACAAACACAGAAGCGGGTACCCTCCATATAAAAGAAGGAAAATTGTACCTCAGATTTGGAAAGAGAAAAAAGAAAAATAAGACAGATTGTGAAAGAGCTTAAATAGGAATAAAAAAAATTAAAAAAGGAATGGAACTACTAAAATAGTAATGAAAGATTTAAATAGAAATGAAACGACTTAAATATGAACTAAATGGCTTTGGAGAGTCCCTCCCTTCTTTGGTCACCATAGCACTTTCTACATGTATATAGACGTAACTTAAGACAGTGCATATTTGCTGATATTGTTTTCATTTACGTGCACAAACATCGATGCCGGATGTGGCTAGCCAAACAGGGGATGCTTACTCCTCCCGGGCATTTGGTTCCATCTCTAGCTTGCTAGGGGTCCGTCGATGCTACATTTGGTTCTTTTTTGTTAGTACATTCTTTGTGTTCTTGAGATTGTCGTCAGGATCTTCTTTATCTTATTTCAGAATGTTACACGCCGTAGATTGGATGCCTACGTTAGTTGCTGCTGCCGGAGGTAGTATTTGTAAGTGTCCCTAAGCAACACATTACATTTTAGTTTTCATTGAATTGATATACATTTCATAGTTCTATAGGGATAACTTGTTGTTCTTTCTAACATATAGTCATGTACATCAAGCGATGATGATTAAAAATAAAAATAAGTGAAAGTATCTTTTGAAGCATTGGAAATCCGTGAAAGGGACATGTGTATTATAAAGTTTAACATGTTTCAAGATACCCTTCAGGGGAAGGTCGCATTAGACAGGTGGTCTCCTAATACAGGTTCATTTACACAAAAAATGTTTCCATAGAAAATGAAAGTATTAGTAACATTTGACAGAAAGTCTCTAACACATCGGGTTGCTAAGGCAGGTTCAATTATATCGTCCCGGTGGGGTACTAAAATGAAAAGGACTATATTTGGTCAGCTTGAATGATTAATCATCTCCTGGTTCAATGAAGCATCTTTCAGTTTAGTTAACACATTTATCTGCATGTACAATTTCATGATAATACTGAACACTCAAAGTAACGATTCCAGTTAAATTGAGTCAATAAAACAAATATACTGGACAACCCATTTGAGCTTCATTCATTTGAACGCATTACACCCATCATCAAGAGTTCACAGAGAAAGACTCTTGTGAGTCAATGGAGCATTCTAGACAAATATAGTATATGTAGCGATGATAATTAAAATAAAAATAAGTGAAAGTATCTTTTGAAGCATCGTTAAGGCCGGGTTAGCGCAGTGGTAGCGCGCTCGCTTCTCACCTCTAAGGTCCCGGGTTCGAATCTCAGATTCGGCGAAGGGGTCTTATGTGGGAGGGTAGGTGGTCCCCCACCCAGGCCTCTGCAGGGGGTTTTTCTCCGGGTACTCCGGGTACTCCGGTTTCCTCCTGCTCCTTGGACCCCCTCACGCCAACATCTGAGCCAACGTGAGACATTTATATAAGTTGTGTAACTTGTTTGTTAAACGTTGTAAAATAAATAAAGTTTAAAATATAGTATATGTGAAAACAGAGTAGACGAACCAAAATAAAATGTCGACAGTTCTTTACCGCTTTTTTTATTCATAAAAGTTCACTGTATCAGGCGATATAAAGAACCATCGAACTTTATATACAAAATTGTTCTTGCTGTGAGCAATGTTCATATTTCATGAGTTATACGAAAATTCGAATATATACTTCAAAAGATTAAGAGGTAAATAAATGCACCTAGTATTGTCCAGCTCTTTATCACCCTTCGTCACTGACTTCATGTTATTTGTGTATTTTATGATTAAAGCCAATGCCGACATGGATGGCATGGACCAGTGGACTAACATACAGACACGTACACCATCCAAACGTACTGAATTTGTTTACAATCTGGATGATATGAATCCTCCATTAACTGGACATGCCGCAATCAGGTTCACGATATTATCTTATTATAGATCATTTTAAGATTGAGTTATTCTATAATATATGAATAGTAGAAAAGTTTAATTTCATCCAGATAATCTTTGCAATTAGTATATTAAGAGCAGTTTTCCATTTAAAAGATCATATTTGATGATACTATGAACCTAGACAAGATTTTGAAATTTGATAAATTATTTTCAAACAAATAACATTTCCATCAAGGTATGGAAACTACAAACTAATTCAAGGCTATCCAGGTATGTATCCGGGATGGTATAAACCTGCTACCGTAGAAGTAAACCAAGAAATCGAAGAATTACCGTATGAACGTTATGACGAAAAAACCTGGGCAGGACAAAATATGCTGTTTGACTTGGACGGTAAGTAGAAAGAATTAGTCTTGCGAGTATGTTCAATATCATTTGATTTTATCTGATATCAACATATATATGCCTATTCTCTACATGCATGATATATAAGATTTATCAGCAGGCAAAGAAATGAGCTACTATTAGGTGGAGATAATACAATACATTTGGTATGCCCCTTTTGGTCTGACCTCTAGGATGCTCGTAAGCTTTCCACGTGTTATCTTGGGCCCCTAAGAAACTTCCGATATCGAAAAATTTCAAAATTTGTAAGAGAAAATCAATTTTCAATACATAGCGGTATTATTGGAATAATGGTTTACATTTGCTTACAATCATGATTAAATTAGGTAGTCTAATAAACGTATGAATGAGCTACGTACATTTACATGTACATAATGCTTAAAACAAGTATAATTCTTTCACCTTTAGCTGATCCAAACGAACACAATGACTTATCAAGGGAGCATCCTGACATTGTGAAGAAGATGTCTGATATGATCCAAGAATACAAAAGAAAAATGGTTCCAGCTAATTATCCAGCAAATGACCCGAAGTCCGATCCTTCCAACTATGATGGGTTTTGGACGCCAGGATGGTGCTGATGGTTAAACAATGATAATTAAGAAACTCAATTGTACCAAGAACAGAGTAGTCATTTCTAATCTTTTTTTTTTCTTAAAGCATTTACAGATATTTTCAAAATTTCAAATGAAATCGCTACAAACCCATATGTAGTCTGGTACTTGCTATTTCATTTCATTTTTGCCATTTCATGTTATGTTTGTGGTATTGTCTATCCATTATCCGAAACTGCTTATGAGGGTTAAATGTATCTAGACCAGTGATCTTAACACTATCGAAAGCAGGCATATTCCTTTAAGCTGTCTTAAAATAACAAATTGCATGCATAATTTTTACATACGTAAAAGAATAATTAAAATGATAATTAACACAGATTATGTTTATGTTTATCATGAAAGAGATTTGGCATTCTTTTTTCTCCGCAACTCGTATTACATGAGACGTCCGATTAAAAGAAACATCGAAGAAGTACCCATCAGTTATTCCGTCTCAAAGTCAAGAAGGTAAGGCAAAATCATTATAATTTCCATTCGCAACGTTTCACTCTCTGGAATAAACAACAGTCCGAAGTGAGACCAAGTTCCCGTGGAGAGTCAGCGTTTCCTGTTTCCTTACAACAGCCGTCGCAACAGTTCAATAAAAACCTGTTAAATTCAATGGCCACCAAAATGTACATCAGTAAAAGATGTCTTGTTTGGTAATTATGACAGCCATTCAATCTCAATCCAGAATATCACTGATCGTTCTGAAATGAGGGATGGTATATGTTAAACGTTCTCAAATTTGATAGCACCATTTAAAACCAGATAAATTTGCAGCATGGGCCAGACATGCACGTTTCGGGTACTTATCCCTCGTCAGTGATCCTCAGTCTAAACAATGTAATATGGCCAAAAAGTGTGAAAATTATAAAGGCGAAAAATGTACCGAAAGATGTAGAAGAATGGGTGGGATATGATGCTACAGGACCCACGTTTTATAAATTTCAAGAAATTTTGTAACAGAAAAATTTCAAATGCGTTGAAGAGACAGACGATCAACCGAAGTTGATCGAACTTGGCTACATGTGCCCTCGGGGACTCCTGGTCCACCAGCAGTGACACTCACCTAGTAGTTCAAATGTTATAATGCTTATATAAATGCTTAAAATGCTTTTATAAAACACATGCCAAATCCAAACAAGACATTTCAAAAGATCTGAAATAATTAATACCTTCAGTGAGTGAATGTCGAACACAAAGCCAATATCAAAAATTTAATACCACTATTGATATATATATATATATATATAAACATTTTAAAAATATAACCTCAGAATTCTAACATAAGTAAAACAAATATACGAAAGGAGGGGATCTCAAACAAGACTCGGTGGCAGCACCAACAACAACACAACAAACACCCCAAGTGAAAACACAGAGACGACACACACAGCAAGAGACAAGGAACAGCAAACGAGACACCAAAGATCGAACATAAAAGACGACACATAAATCGAAGAGACCCATGGGTTATCGGTGCCGACTTAGGGCGGCCATCAGCCACGTTAGTAACAGATTATGTGGTTATCCTGGATTACGTGCGCACAACCCTCCTACTTTTTCTGTTACCCAAAGGTCTCGAAGAACGCACAATTGATGTGTAAAATAATCTCCTCACTGTAAGATGACCATATAAACAAGACAGCACAATGCAGGGGCCAAAGGAACACAGATGAATATGTAAATATATATAAAAATAGGGTAGGGGCCTAATAATATCACAAATGTGATTTATAAACGTCAATCCCATTTGTGATATTATTGGAACGCTATATTATGATTGGAGAAAAAATGGAACACGCTGAGAGAGATAACACTATCACACCATCGGATCACTAGGAACACAACGGCACAGTATATCAATTATGTCCTTAGTCAAAGTGTAAGGACGTGATTCATAAGCGTTACACGAGAAGGGAGGGGATCTTCAACAAGACTCGGATGCAGTAGCAACAGCAACAGCAACATACTATAACATGCGAAAACCAGAGACGTGCTCAGAATGAGACGAAAAAGTGACATATGATATAGAAACATCAAACACAAAAGACTACCCATAAACCAACGAGATCAATGGGCAACCGGTGCCGACTTGCATCATTCAGAAAAAAATATAATTCACAAAGACATTATACCAGATTCCAGTTTACTTTCAAATACCCTCAGGTGATCACAGAGAATACCCATTCATAATGGAAGACAAGTTTCCATTTTGAAAAAAATACATGTTCAAGAAGCTTTGTTAAACAGATAGGATTAAATTAATTTACTTAAAATTCTACCTTAGCGCTTAAAAAATGTAAATTTTTAAATGAAAGTCAAACACAAAATCACAATCAGTAGGCATATATGCTACATCATAACTTTACATACCTCTGAAATGCATGACATTTGAAAAATTCATATATACCTTATTTTTCAAGATTCTAATAGCTCGTGGATGAATTTAAGGCTATTTTGAGAAATTCTGATAAAATAATCAGTTCTAAAGAGAGTATTTTCTTATAAAAACTATGTTGCTGGTTGCCATGGCAACAACTCATTATTTATATTAATAGATAGAAGGTCGCCAGCAACACAATTTTTTCTACATATATATCTATGGTATTGCTTTATCCTAAGGCAGTCAAATCAATATGTACCCGAATTAGTTTTTGATCAAAATGACTAGTTTTTTTAAATAGCACATTAAATGCAAAAATCAACATTTTGACCCAAAAACATACTAGAGTTTAACTTGAAGTTGGAATTTCTAATTATCTCACTTTTAAAGAGTATAAGTTTGAATCTTTGGAAGCAGAACTTGTGGGAAAATGACACATTTTTTCCTATTTCCGGCGATTTTTCATTGAAAAATATGCATTTTTCCCAAAAATATCCATTCAGCAATGAAAGTTTCAAGGATTATTATTTTTCTAAAATAATGTAACAATCTGAGCTTACACCATTTGTCGTTTATGTCGGTTTCAAATATTATGTGATATGAAAATAGAGTTATCTCCCTGTAGTCACAACCCTAACCTTAAAGTCTTCCATGGACCGTAATTTACAACTCATCTGGCTCATGAACATATCACGTTTGTTACATGAGATATTTTATTTTAAAAGTTTAAGGATGACTATTAGTTTGAATATGATGAAAATAATTTTATCTTGCTGCATCTATCTTCCGGTGTCCACTGTAATTGACCTGTCTTTCCTTTATTAGATTACCACGATTCAAACATTTTTACACAATATCCAGGTTTTGATTTTCTCCTTATAAGATTTATCCCATTTGTGCTTGAGTTCCTTACAGACTCATAATTGGCGCAAGTAGTCAAACCACCTAGATAATTCGTGATATCAAACTCTTTGTTCAGTAGTTCTTTATTATAAAGCTTATTTCGTTGCATATGACCCTCCATATTCCCTGCGCGGGTAGTTTGATGAATAGCGGGAATAGTTTTTGTAGCATCTATTACTGCAACTCTATGCGCACGCGCATGCATGATGACGTAGTTATCATACGCGATTCTACCAACGACAACATCTGGAAAGTCTTTCAGAGGAAAATCCTTAGAAATGATGAAATAATCTATAGCATCGGGTTCATTTAGTTTACCATTGTGCAAACCTTTCTTTACAATATAGGAGAAGTTATTTGGAAAGGATATATTCACAACAGAAAAATCTATTCTTTGACCAACGACTAGAATCGGTGAAGTGTTGTTCTGTTTAAATGAGTCTATCTTTTGAAGTGTCTTCATCAACGAGGGTGTGAATAATATATCACTATTTGCATAACCATAAAATACGGAAGACTGTTGTTTCATTGCCTGTATGAACATATCTCTAAACAAAGGAATTTTATCTTCCGTTACTGTCTTTGACTTCCAAATTTTCCAGCCATGTTTACGAGCATAACGATGCAAACGCTTCACAGAGTTAGAAAAGACAACCGTGGAAATATTGGGATGGAATGTCCTCCAGTTTTGAATGGTATTTCTGATCACAATCGCCTTCTCTTTTGTATTCTTCCATGTTGTAAATAATGTAAGTAAGGGTAATATCTTTGCCCCATCAAACGACTGATTATGCAGACCAGGTGTTACACCCGTTTCCCTTGAAATGACTTTAGATGTGGTTGAGTTAGATATGCGTCTTATGCCAGAAATACCATGACTATTCTTTATATAGATGGCGACACTCACTAGGAGACACACGAGTAGTAAGACTCTGACAGATTTTCGGTTCATGCTGAAGCCTTCAAGTTGCTTTTTATCAAACGACAAGCCACAAACATTGCCCTGAAAGAAATTGTATGGATTTGTTATTATACTGGCATAAATTTCAATATTCCTTTTATTGTCCCGTTCACTTAATCCAGAACTACTACTTGTTATGACAGTTTTTTTTTTCAATATGATTTAAGAAATAAATCTCATATTTTTTCTGTTGATGCAGGTATCACACGAAAATCGGACAGAAAACTGCATCAAAAGTTTATTTGGTTGCACTAGACAGTATTGGCCATTGAAAATTGAGCGTGTTGAATGAAAGGCATGCAATAGTTGACGTTATATTAATAATGTTATATTGCTCATACAATATAAAGCTACATATAAATAAAAAGTACTCTTATTGCTGATTACTTCTATAATTCATGATTTCATCTGAACAAATCCTGTTAGTCAAACATGCTGCTCAAAGTCATAGCTGTACATAAGAGTATGACATGGAAATGGGCCTTGACCCCTCAAAGTGACTCAAATTTGACATCCTTCTCAAATGATTTTCTTAATAAACTGTATGTCTATTTGCTGTGTATGTCTTAATCTATAATATGTACAATTTATTTGAATTTTCTCCTGATACAATTCGAGAAATATGACGTCAAAGTTTTCTTACCTAAAATACAGCACTCATTTCTTTGCCCATGGCTAGTCACATGACCTCTTACTTTCACATCCGGTCATACTATACATATGAGGTATACAATAGAAATAATGGGCTTTTCTCAAGACAACAAGCTAATTATTTCTTTCAAATATAAAACATCATATTATTTCAATTATAAAGCTCACATAATGAAACCGGACCCCATCTGTCCCCTATTTAAAAAATCATCCCTGGCCAAATTCCAAATGCGACACTGCAGATACTATGTAGTGTAACCTCTGTCCAAATTTTCGTTTGATATCTGCACCAACAGAAAAAAAAAGATTCATTTCTTATCATTTAAATATCATCTTTTTATGGAAAACAGACTGTTTTCTTGGATCGAAAAACATCAATCACCACACTATATTTCCTAGGTCGGAGAGTTTCGCAGTGATACGTCTGCCAAAAAAAATTATGGCAGCCGCCATGATTCAAACAGCGAACGATCGTCTCTCTATATCGTTGGAATAAGGACCAGTTTGAGCAAATTCTACATGCACTGTTAATTTTTGAGTAAGTAGAAAAGAAATGGTGCCCTTGAAAATGATAAGCAAACATCAACAAATTGTATTTTCAGCAATGAGTTCATTCGTGTTTGAGGGAACCCCCGGTTCTAAAAATAGTGCTATAAATAGACTTCCGTGAAAAATTGTGTTGATCGATGTATCAACAAAATTTCTCAGCCAATCAGATTCTTCGTTTCTTGAAAATGACAATGGGAATTATATGATTATCTACTCTTCTCATCTTTTAGATTATCCCCCTACCTTTGTTTTGTTTTAATTATTTCAATTACTCCAAAGTGTCGCATTGATAGTGATAATACATTCTGATTTTGGTTTTGATGCTCACAGGATATCCTTTTTTAAAAATATCCAGTCCCTTAGTCGTTACAGAAAAAGAACGCCGTTAGGGGGTTGTATTCTAAGTAAAATATAAAGACGATAAATATCATATTTACGGGGATTTTCTTATGGAAAAATGAATGACGTCAGACATCATGACGTACATGTATCTGTTAATCACTATGGACATTGAAAACAATAATGTGGCTGTCTATAAATAACGTGGAATTTGTCCGTTGACATTTTATTGTTCCTTGATTATAGAAGGTTAAAACAGATGTCAATCTACGGAGGCAAGGTCAATATCAAAATCCGTAAACGGAAGAAAAACATTCCTAAGCAAGTTACGCAGGTGCCAGAGAACAGGGCCGTAGCATCGGGCTTCATATTTGTCTGAAATGAATAACCGAACTACCCTTTCATACATGATATTATTTCTATCTAAGATTATGAATTATTTCCTTGAAATTTTACTTTTTTGTAAAGTATCCCTGACGAGGGTTCAAAAACCCAAAACGTGCATGTCTGGTCCATGCTGCAAATTTATCTGTTCTTAAATGATGTGATTCAATTTGAAGATGTGTTTAACGTCTTCAAATTCATAAGCATCATTTTAGAGCAGATAAATTTACAGCATGGACCAGACATGCACGTTTCGGGTAATAAACCCTCGTCAGTGATCCTCAATCTAAACAATGTAATTTGACTGAATCTGTTAAAATTATGTCCTAAATATACCGAAAGACATAGCAAAATTGCTGGGATATGATGCTAGAGGACCCAGGTTTTAGAAATTTGAGAAAATTATGTAAACAGAAATTTTCAGATGCGTTTGAAGAAACGACCATCCGAAATTGATCGAACCTGGCTACATGTGCCCTCGGGGACTCTTGGTCCACCAGCAGTGACACTCACCAAGTGGTACAAATGTTAAACTTCTTCAAATTCATTAGCATCATTTTAGAGCAGATAAATTTACAGCATGGACCAGACATGCACGTTTCGGGTAATAAACCCGCGTCAGTGATCCTCAGTCTAAACAATGTAATTTGACCAAAATCTGTTAAAATTATGTCCTAAATATACCGAAAGACATAGCAAAATTGCTGGGATATGATGCTACAGGACCCAGGTTTTAGAAATTTGAGAACATTGTGTAAACAGAAATTTTCAGATGCGTTTGAAGAAACGACCAACCGAAATTGATCGAACTTGGCTACATGTGCCCTCGGGAACTCTTAGTCCATCAGCAGTGACACTCACCAAGTGGTACAAATCCTCTTCTCCACCTTTGATTCATTGTTTTCGACAACAATCCACTACAGTTATTGTGTTGATATCCGGATAACGTGCGCACAACCCTCCCTCTTCTTTGGATGCACAGAGGTATCCAAAGACGCTTAAGCATTATAGCAAAAGGAATATCTAGAAACGTTTGCATTAATCTTTATTCTTCATTTCATTTGAGTTGAAGAGTTTTTGTTAATCTGAATAGTTTATCACATTGTTCTAATAGTTTTAACATATCCAACACTCTTGACAATATTGAGCATAAACACGCTTACCTTATAGTAGAGCAACCAAGTCGCTAAATTTGAAATTTTAATCAACCCACCTAACACAGGGCTAATTTTTATATCAAACGAAAGAATATAACTTGGGACATCAGATTTTACCTGTCGTAAAAAATTCGTAAGGTCAGAATTCCTGTAAATTCTTAGAAAAGCGGAAAATTAGTAGAATTCAAAACCATAGATATTTTAACAAAAATTATCATCCTTTAATAAATGAAAAGTCAAACTGACCGAAATCAATGTCAATATGCGTATTGAAGTCAAAAGAAATTTTTTGGGTCAAATCGATTTTTCTAATTTCAACTTCATGGATGAATGAGCACAAATTCTAAGATAAGTTGGTAAAATTGAAATTTTCAATTCTTTGACTTCAATATTGAGAATGTTAATTCGAAGATAGAAATTAACATACAGAAACAATATTTTGATATGTGAATGTGTTTTTAGGAAAGTTTGATAGAGATCGATTGAAAACTTAAGAGTACCAGGCAAATAAAGTACCCCACCCCCAACTTTGTTATTAGCGATTCACTGCAATATAAACTAGGAGATGTTTTCTCGATAATACGGAGTAAAACTAAATAATTACGGCTAAATTAAGTTTTAACATTTAATAATGAATGAAAAGTATCGCTTTATTTCAAAGAAGACGACAAATTTACATCAATAATTTTGAAAAATAATTTTTATTTCTGTACTATCTATGTTCTGGTTATTTCAAGCATTGTGATATGGACGCATTTTGTCAGCCGAATTTTAGAAATAATTAATGTTAAACGTTTTCAAATTGAATAGCATCATTTAAGAACAGATAAATTGGCAGCATGGACCAGACATGCACGTTTCGGGTACTTAACTCTCGTCAGTGATCCTCAAATCTAAACAATGTAATATGCCAAAAAAGAATGAAAGTTACTTTGTCGAAAAAGCGTACCGAAAGACGTAGCAGGATGGGTGGGATATGATGATGCAGGACTCACTTTTAGAAATTTCAAGAAATTTTGATAACAGAAATTTTAGAATGCGTTGAAGAAACGATCAACCGAAATTGATCGAACTTGGCTACATGTGCCCTTGGGGACCTCTGGTCCACCAGCAGTGTAACAAAGATTTTATGATCAACAAAACATGGAATTATGCAATGCATTTTAGTTCCACAAGTGAGTAGCGTAGCCATTGACGCGCCAACATTCTAGGCTCCTGTTGCGGCGAATTTTTCTTTGTCAACAGACGGTTCCTCTTCGTGATATAGCCTTTTATTTGTTGTATTGTAGACGTATGTAGTCCTTATTAATGTAGGAACTGTCCAATTAAATTACCTATACTACATATGACAATGTGGTGTTTGTACTTATGTACAGGATTATGAATTAAAGCCCCCCCCCCCCCACCGTGACCCTTGAGGTCTTTCCATTGGATCTCACGGAGACATCAAAGGGGTTCTCTGACTCAGTATATCTTGAAAAGCATCCACTTGATTTTGTAACAGTTACAAATCTGAACGAAGAGTAAGTGCGGATGCTAAAAGTAATAAATTGCACAAGGTTTACCCAAGGCATATCGTTATGTTTAAAACACAGATAACGAAGAGCCCAAACTCTGACCAATGTACTTTACATGTATATTCACATCTCTGTGGTACTAAAATAAACGCCTAAAGATACTTTTCATAATTTTATATAAACTTAGTGCATTTTTCCTCAATTCACGTATTTTCATTTCAACTTGTCACGAATGGGTTTCCATACACGGTCTTACCACGACATAATAAAAGGAAGTATTTTTCATTAATTTTTAAACAGTATGGTGTTATTCCACTTTCTGTATTTAACTTTTATCAAAAATATGTATGTATACCGGTTGATAGGTACGATTTGATAGAAACTGTAACACGTGGTCGACTGAATCTTTATCTACGGAAACTAATTTGTGAAATGACGCTTAAATCAAAAGTATATACGCTTTAGGTTTTTACATTTATTTATAGCCCCTTAGAAAAATGATCAATAAAAAGGCATTGGAAATAATAAACATATATTTGTCGATATGTTTCGAGACCAGAATTTAGTCTCTGTGCTTTAGTGAAAACATTTATACGGATTCTTCATATTTCACAGAAATTTGCATAAAACTGTAATTTTTCGAGAGAGGAGAAAATATTCTTCCTCCAAAACAATTATACAACATGTGTACATATCTAATGCATTGATTGCAACGACTTTCTGTACAAAAAAGAACAAAATATAGGAATACCGAGGATATAAACGAATAATATTTCGTTTTAATTTTTCACGATTTTTTCGCTTTTTACCCAATTTAAACAAAATCTGACCGTGGCATATTCTTTACGACAGCTCTAATTGAAAGCAGGGGTATTCAGCAAAAAGTTCAGACCAAATTCAGGACTGTGTGTTGATTAAACTCGAAAACTAAGCTTCTTTTTTAAATTGGTCGCTCTACTATTATAAGACACTGCAGCAAGTAAGCTTAATTTAAAGTGTTTTCAACGGAAACCTCTATGTATGATTTTAATCCCTTTTTCAGTATACCGGCATTAAAGGACTTCCGAATCTGATCGATTTTTTGTAAAGGAAGCAAATTAAAAGCTCATTATTTTACTGTTCTTCCTTAACTTCTGATAATGGTAGTGTGGTTACGAGATCTTGCTTTAATTTCAGATGTTATTTCAGTCGCTTAGATAACAAAATCGATCACATTTATCTTATTAACGAGCAGTTTCCTACAACGCATCTTTTTATCGAATGAATCCCATATTTGGGTAAATTGATAGTTTGGCTACCAATTGTATGATTTTGTTCTTCCATACTTTCGTCATAACTTTGTAAATCGAAACAGCACAAGTATCTTTATGTCAAAGGTCATATATAAAATCATGGTAGTGTGCCCTCTTATGTCTGCAATGAATGGATTTTCTATCACCCCATTTTTATGTTCTCTAAAGGTCATCTCTTTATGAAGTTTGCTTAAACCGAAACAATTCTGTACAACTTAGGTATTTTAGTATATTGCCCTCCACGTATCTGAATATAATGGTATAATTTTTGCCGAATCCCATTTTCGTGTTTTAGAAAATAAAATATGATTAAACATCTAAATCTTCTCTTTCACTCTGAAATAATCGAAACTGTCAATGTTTTAAAATCAATCTTTGTTTTATGCAATTTTGAATTTTGCATTATGACTCCGTGAGAGATCTAGACAGCACTATCAAGAGGAATTTAAAGACAGACCTGGGTGACACTTTGCCGTCGCTTTTCCACAATGAAGAGTTTTAACAGATTTGACCCTATGAACGACAGTTATGATATGTTATACTTATGTTATGATATGTTATATCTATGTTATATTATGATATGTTATATCTATGTTATATTATGATATGTTATATCTATGTTATATTATGATATGTTATATCTATGATATGTTATATCTATGTTAAATTTATGTTATATTGTGATTTGTTATATTTATGATATATAATGATATGTTATATCTACGTTATATTAATGTCATATTACATGTATGATTACATCTTCTTTAACTCATGTATGATATGTTATATTTATGTTATATAATGATTTATTATATAGTAAGTTTATATTCCTACTCTCATTGGCTGAGAACTGTCACGTGACGAGTCATTGTCTCATCATATTGACCTGTGAGGGGCAATTTCATTAAGTACTGTTCCATGTAAGGATCAAAATAATTTGGCACATCAAGGTTCTGGATTTTGTTGAAACTTCACATACCTAATTGACTTCTACCCTAATGCAAACAAATGTTATTCATTTTTTTATTATACGTCCAGTAACCATGGAAACGGGATTTCTTTTTCTTGAGCTCTGGGCTCTCTATCATAGTAGTAAAATAGCAAAATCCAGCTATTTTGAATTTAATTCTTTTAAATGTTATCATAATCAATTTATATAAAACTTTCATTAATGGTAAAGCATGTAACTTGGTTTAATATAAATATACAACATTTGGATATTTGGTGACAAAACATGGAAATTATAGAAATCTGAAAAATGCCAATTTTCGATTTTTGTGATTTTTCAGAAATTCATCAAAAATGCTAATTTTCAAGTTGTATTTTAAAAAATTGGCAAAAAGATTACACAATTTAAAGTAATATACGATAAAGAATGCACTTTTCTCTACTTAAAATAGCAATAAAATAGTATGAAAAATTGCGTGGAGGAAAATTACAGAAAATCAAAAAAATTGATTTTTTACCAAAATAAGCAATAATTTTATGGTTGCTACAACACTGACTATAGCATTTTGGCAAAAATAATTTAATTAAATGTAAAAACATATATATTCTCATCAGTCTTCAATGATTCCATGTATAATTACGTGAAAGATATGAAATCTATGTCGAAATTTAGAAAATGGTTACCATAGCAACCAAAATAAAACAATAAGACATGTAAGAATTAGCTGGTCTTTTTCACACAAAATATTGCTAATTTTGGTCTATAAGAAGGAAAATGGAAATGAAAGTTAAATGAATTAGTATGAAAATGAAATCTTTATCATTTTCATAAGTTAGTGCCAAAAAGGAATGAATCATTCAAGACAAAATTTAGTACATATTTTAACCAAAAGATAAATTAATTCGTAACTTAATACAATGTTTTCACCGGTACATTGGTGGACTTGAACAATGCAAAGAAGTAGTAATCATTTATCTTATGTATTGTAATATGTGATGAAAATACATTCAATAATGTTACCATAGCAACCATTTTTACATTTTTTGTATAAGAATAGATATGTCCTCTGATTAATATATGTGAATGAACCTTGAAAATAACCTTGATCTTTATTTGCAGTTGTCTTTCAATATTAAGCTAGGTTAATCAAAATATGTGAAAGTGTGACTATTTGACAGACAGAGAGACAAAACATAGTGATCCCTAATAGTTGCTTCCACATCCTCCATCAGTATTTACTAGTGAATACTATTGCTAAATGAACACATATTATCAAGGAACTGATCGAATTTAAAAGTATCTTTCACATAAATGTAAATTCTATGATCTTATATCACTACTGAATAATATATATATATAGGATCTCAAATGATTTTTTCATGTAATAGTATACTGAGCATTTGAAACATAAAGATCACAATGGGAAACATGACACTGCTAAAGACAGTAGTAATGGCAGAATTTCTTTCAGCAGATAGTGTTTTGAAAGCAACAGAGTGCAATAATAATATCTCCATTCAAAGTTTCAAAGTGAGAATCTACATAGTTTTGACACACTTTTAAAAGTCAAATTTAAAATCATATCTTCAAGGACAAGGTCAATCCTCAAGGTTAACTTCAGTACCAGAAATTGGTTCCACTAATCATCTTCTACCTCTATGAGAAGTTTTAAAGTCATACTGCATTGAGTAATGGCGTATGTCCAGTTCATATTAAAACTGTCAAGGTCAATGACAATACATGAAATCAAGCTCAATTATCATGTACTACCTCCATGTTTAATTTTCATGTGCTATCTAAAATTGGAGAATAAAATACTCTTGGTTTCATATCCATGTAATATTGGTACAAAATAGTCTAATTCAAAGTTCAAGGTCAAATCTCAATGTCAATGCCTGAAATCCCGTCCACTCGATTAGATCTATCTCCATGCAATGTTTAAATATGATATGCAATATATTATCGGTACGTGACTATGGTAAAGTCAAATTCAAAATTGCATCTTCAAAGTCAAGGAAAAATGGCCAGGTCAAGGCCAATACCTGAAAAAAGCCAACTTCTTATTTCCTTTCTCTATGCAAAGTTTGAATGTAAAATGCCATATAGTATTTGTACAGTAGAAATTAACTCTTAATTACATGTACATTTTTCAAGGTCAAGGTCAAACTATGAAATATATATACAGTCTGATTGAAAACAAGCTCAAAAAAGATATCATCAAATCAAATAGATCAGATTACATATACTTCAATGCATGATGAAGGATATCAAAGTTCTTGCATATAAAGATATATGTAGTACATGAGATATGTAAGAGAAGCATTTACATTTATTGAATGATGGCAATTAATATAACAAGAAACATGATTTGAAGTTTTTTCACAGTTTAAAACAAAAGTCCAGAAGTCTCAGTAACTTGACAGTTTTTTAGTTTGATATTTATATTTGTAATTTGAAATGTTGGGATGATGCTCATCAATATCATTCTTTGAGTATCTAATAGCCAAAACTGATAAAAGTTGACTTAGCAATATACATGTATTGTTGTCTGAATTTAGGTACATTTTTATATAGTGCAATCACGTCATCTTGACCCTTGGGACAAGTTGGGTTGAATTCAGTTCTCCTTAGGCAATCAGTCTTGGAGCAATCAATTCCAGTAAATGCTGTCCTTTTGTAGTACATTTGTGTTCTGCCAGATACTGATGTCCATTCTGTTTTCAGTTGGGAACGAAGAGGGCACATATTTTGGTCACTCAAATGGAGAAACAGCTGTTAGAATGCTCTAGGTTTTTCTTCTGTAACACATTTTTGGAAGTCTCACTCCAGTTTGAATGTTGAGATAGATAGCTTATCTGTGATTCCTAAAAAATAAGCCATAAAATTACCATGATAGTATGACACAAACAGAAGTCTCTGATGAGACTGAAGCTCTATTGGTTGTTTGCTTTAGATAATCTTAGTAACACTCTCATTTTCAAAGACCCTGGGGATTAGGGGCAAAAATAGAATACAAGACCAGAGAATGATTAATGTAATGGAATAAGAATTAAGTATCTATCAATTATACTTTCTGAGCATTGGTGCTCACAAGATTACTTAGAGTTACATAGGAGAAAATAACCACACCCATTTAAAGAAATACATAGTACGCACTTTGTGTTTATATGAGAATTTAATTGTTCCCAGCATGCATTGTGATCACACATTAATACCTGGTATGAACATTTGGCATTCATATTACCGTAGATATACATGATTGTACATAATTTTACATGTGACAAGCATAGGAATTATTCTACAATATATTTGATTAACTCCCTTGTACAATTTCAGGTCCTAAATGTATACATGTATGCACCTCTGATTTCTTTGGGTCATTTAGCATATTGCAAGGATAATCTTAATTTGATCCTGCCCTCAATACCCACAATTAACAATTATCAGCATTCTCCACACCTTTGACAGATGTGGTCATTTGCGGATCTAGGGGGGAGGGGGATGAGGGTCGCAGTATGCCTCTACTAAAATTGCTGAAGTGAGGAATACATTACCGGATATTCTAAAATCTGATAGTCCTGACTACCACTGTCAATATTATTGCTATTTTCCATACAATCTATCAAAGTATTGATGAGTTTTAAGTTTCAAAAGTGTAAAAATTATTTTGTCTTGGGAGCTTCGGACTCTAGAACCCCCTGGACGCCCCCCGACCCTTCGCCTCCTTTAGGATTTGGGGGAACCCTCTCCCCCCCCCCCCCCCCCTTAAAATCCTGGATCTGCCCCTGAGGGTGGTGTCAACTTTATATTATTCATTAAAGCTGACAAATACCCAAAATACATATTCAAAACCACTTTTCAATTCACTTCCGAATATTTGGTTTATTGATCTTTTGAGAGTACCATTTGTATAGTACGAAGTCACTGCAGTACAATTGAATCTATTTCGTATTGCACTTTCCAATAACCATATAGGAAACAGACGTTCATGTTTTATTACTCATTTTTCACGTACCATAGTGACAGTGTATAAGTGCGCATAATTTGTCATTGAATTTTATTTATGTATTTCAAACAGTATCCACAAACTGATGTTAAAGTAGATACGTACATTTGTAGGGGCGGCACAAATGCCCCCGCTGGCAGCCTTCACTCTTAAGTAGTCTTGGCAATAATTGTGTCAAAACTTGTTCATGTTGTTGGACCAGAACCATATATTCAAACTTGACGTGTATATTACCACAATACACTTGTATATCAAATATAATTTGAATCTATCAAACCTTTGAATAGAAAATGCCTGGAAATCAAGATTTTCATGAATTTTCGAAGTTCAAGGGCAATTACACCGTCAAAAATTGTCAGACAAGACCCATATTTTACTCCGACAAAAATTGTTAGACAAAACCTGTATGTTATAATGATACATCAATGTGTCAAATATTAACGAAAGTTTTACAGAAGCATCCGGTGTAGTGGCCATATATAGGGCCCAGATAACTAGGCAATTTATTGGAGATTAACCTTTGGCTCAGTGGTCAGAGCGCTCGCCTCTTAAGCCGGCGACTTAACTTTGATTCCTGGTGAGGACAACAGTTGTTTCATTGACTACAAGAGCATGCAGTTCACCAGTATAGCATACCATGATACATATCTTTTTTTCAAATCCGAATCACGATATATAAATAAAACAGTATTATTGTAATACGTAAATATAACCTAAGCTCATTAAAGATCATTGTAATTTGTTACATGTTGTACTGACACATCATGTACATATCTATGTACATCTGTAACTGCATGTATAATAAATTATCTACCTAGAACATGATGAGGTTTAAGTCTGGCAATATACAGTTTCCTATTTATTCTGTAGGCTAACCTCTACTACAGAATAGTGCTGGAAATTAATTTTAACTGACCTGTAATTTGCGCTCAGCATTTATCAACTTAGATGTAGATCTATCGTCTTAATGCATATGCCACTGTCTACATGGGCCTGTAAATAAAATCAGTACAATGTATCCAAGTGGATATATTATGGGTGATTTCACATCTTCAAAGACAAATCAGTTTGATTTTCACAGACAATTTGTAAATTACTGAGCATATATATACACTCTATGACTAGAAGTTGTATAGGGTTATCATCAAAGCACCCCAATACATGTAACAGTGGCGGATCCAGCGCCCCCTTTGCCGGGGGTCAAGGGGCAAATTTTGCCAATTTGTACCGAAAATGGACCAAAATATACCTGTATTTGGAAAAGTTTTGGTCAGTGCCGTGGAGGGAGGTTGTGGACGCCCCCTACGCATCCCCCTGAATCCGCCACTGAATAAAATAATTAAATTTTTTTTTTGCGCAAGTTAAAGTTTATAATTGTCGACTTATGAAGAAGAAGAAATCAAATATCGACCATGTTTTTGTGAATTTATATCTTACCGGTCCCTACTGGCAATAGGAGTCAGGACAGTCACTCTTCTCATAGACTAGAGTCGATCATACTCTGCCATGTCAATGTTTACTGATTAGAAAGGCTTCATCTTCCCTGTATGGCCTGGTTATTGGCACATTAATGGCTGTCTACAGTAAATGCCAAGTCTCTCCCTATAGCCTGGGCAAACGGTTAGATTTTTGTTGTAAATGAAGTGTCCCATCCGTAAACAAACGACTCTTACGAGATTGCCCTCCGAAGATATTTCCGCTTTGAAATCGTTCCCGTGCCACATTTCAGACCAACACGCTGCTTCAAATACGATGAGATCGATTTATCACAGTCATATAATTTCACCCTCTGCGTTTCCAGAGGACATAATATATAGAAACTGCACTCCGATTTGCAGAAAACACATGCGGGAACAGGGTGCCGCCATATTGTTTACCTTCGTAACAACGCCCTCTTCCATTAAGAACGATAACTCTAGTACTATTCGGCACACAAAAGTTGAATATTTCTTTACTGAAAACGATCACATTTATGATTTTTCATACTATTTTATTTTTAATTGTCGTAGAATCGATCTCGAACTTTACCATTCTAAAAGAATTTTCGTAAAATGGTGTTGCAAAGTTGGGTATATTTCTATAGAAAACATAAGGAAAAACTTCTTCTACAGTGAATTTGAAATTGCGATTTATTCAAAATTAACAAAAAATTGACCCTTTTCCCTTTAGGAATTTATTTGTACTTGTAATGTGAATAACTTATCCAGTTTTGGTAAAGTTTCATAACATTGCATGTGCCAAGCATATATAAGGATTTTCTGATTCTTACATGGAACGGTACTTAAATATCACTACCGCGGTAACCCTTGCTTCCGGTTTACCATGAAATACGAAAACGCGCGAAATTTATATCTGTGACGTCATTAACGTCATTTCGTAAACAGCAGAAAGGACCCTGAAGCTGAGCTCAAATTCTTGAATTTTGAGCCTATCTACGGATTTTGACTCTGAAATATTCTTCATTTGACTCATTGAATGAATTCCATTACGTTTAGGATAATTCAGCGACAGAAAATGCTGATGTTAACACGTCTTGAAACATTTTCAAAGAAAAGTCGATGTCAGCCATTTTGAAAAGGTACCTTTATAAATACTGATTAAGTCCACTATATAATAAAACAATTGTGGACTTTTCACTCGGTGAATATGGTGTGATATTTTCTGAATTTGAAAATATTGACCTCGGCTGTCGCCTCGGTCAATATTTTCAAATTCAGAAAATATCACACCATATTCACCTCGTAAAAAGTCCATAATTGTATAATGTTATATTTCAGGTATGTTATATTATATAATTACATGTATGATATGATATGATATATTATCAGGTATGTTATATTATAATTATAATACGTTATATTTTTAGGTAGCTATGTTGATTAGAATGGTTTTCCATTGAATTAAAGGAAGTGGGCTTGTGTTCCAGTTCGTTCGATTGTTGGTTTCCCTCGCCTCTTACAATTAGTCCAACAAGGAAAAAACTATTTATACTTTGCATTTTGTCCCGCTTATAATTTGTAAACAAAATGTAAATTATATTTGTCATGAATTTTGCTTACCACTGTAATGTTTATAAATGCAAGGTCGTTATTTGCAACATTTGAAAGAAATATTCAATCATCTTTTTCCTCTTTGTCCAGGAATTCACTTTTTCACGTATGATAATCACCACGTTAGTATTTCTGATTTTGAACTATGGTTATCATTATAAAATTCCAGTTTCCCATTGCTTCTACACCACACCGAAAAAAAACTTTTTCATCTCTTTAACAAAATTGTAAGTTTTTTTAACATTAAGGGGTATCACTTTTGCGAATTGCTTTATCAATTCATATTTCTTTGCTACATGGTCTAAGGCAATAGTTCCTTACAATTGACACGTTAACCTCTTACATAGGTGCAACCAGAAAATACTCACAAATGACGCTTTTCGTAATTGATTTAGCCCATCAAGTATATAATTAAACATACGAACCTTTCTTTAAAATACGCCTTTTTTCAACTTGCATGTAAAAAATACCAACAACAAATAACCAAACTCTATAACGGATATCAAATCGATTAAACTTTAGATTATGCATGTATGACGTGTCCAACCAGTATCCGGTATCATAATTTTCTTTCTTGTTTTTCATTTTCCTGTTACCATGTATCGTTTCCAAGAAGGCAGGATTAATACATACAAATCATCATTCTTTGTCTTTCGTTCTAACGTTTCAACATGCTCAATAAAACAAATAGAATTAACGCTAATGATTAAAGCAATAATGGACGTAACCTCCATGCATCTATTCCTTAACACCTAAACTTGACACCGTGTGTCAATTGGTTCGGAGTACGTGTGTAAACAAATTAAAGAAACGGCAGTAAGAAGGTGGACAGAACAGAACACGAATCGTATGCGCTATTTTAAATACTTGTTTTAATCAGTATGCCAGTATTCTTTGATGAATACTTTGACTGTATATCTCTTTCACATGTCACAGTATGAAGTATGTGATTTCTTACAAAAATCTTGATTACGGCCACGAGAGGGGGTTTCAACCTGTACTTTAAAGACAATAATATTGAGGAATGGTAAATTAAGCATTTTCGCAAACTTGAAATAACCTCCTCCCAGATTAGGACATGTGTAACAGGACGGAAGGGGTTCTTTAGACTCCCCCAAGGGACATGTACATTGTAGCAGGTTTTGTTTAGATGAAACTCACTGGCGCTTTTACTCATTCATGACAAAATATTCTGCATGTTAATTAGCGAAGTTAAATCGATGTGCATTTATTCTAAGATTGTCGATATTGACATATATGTTCTAGTATAAAATTTCAGTGCACCATAAGAGCATTACAACAAGTCATGTCTCATCAGTGATGATCGAGGCCGAAAAAGAGGAAATACAAATAATTAAAAGTTATGTAGAGAAAATGTCATTCAGTTTATTTCACCGTTTCGTTTACAGTAAGTAAGTGAAAGTAAAACACGAATTTTTAATGACAAAAGCGGACAAAAGAAGATGATAATACAACACAATTAGAAATAGACATCACTTCCTAATGAACATACTCCACTCTCTAATGAACAAACTTCCTAATGAACATACTTCCTAATTAGCAGTCCCCACTTCATAATGAACACAATTCCTAATGATCAGACTTCACTTCCTAATGAACAGGTCACATCCTAATGAACACACTCCACTTCATAATGAACTGACATCACTTCCTAATGAATAGAATCCACTTCCTAATATTTCCATTGCAGAGGAATCCCCATGTTAAGCTTCCGTAAGGAAAACGGATTTATAAACTATAATTCTGGTTGCCTACTATGACGTCACGCGTTAGTTTTGAAAGTACGGAGAATTTACCAACGTTCAGATACTTTTGACGTTATAACATGCAAAAGGCTCATTATAAATGCCAAACGGGGTGTCCGATATTTAGTACAAATGGAAATATAAGTAATGACTGTCTTACTTTGGGTGTTCATGGTAGTATAATTCTGGTTGGACACGTGCAAATTATCCGAGAATCGCTTCGCGATTCACGGAATTTGCACGTGACCAACCAGAATTATACTACCATGAACACCCAAAGTAAGACAGTCATTTCTTAAATGAACACACTTCATGATGAGCAGCCTTCCTTATGAACAGACTCACTTCCTAATGAACATACCCCACTTCCTAATTAGCAGCCACCGCTTCCTAATGAACACAGTCTACTTCCTAATCAACACACTTCAAAATGAACATTCTCCACTTCATAATGAGCAGACACCACTTCCTAATGAACACAGTCTTCTTCCTAATCAACACACCTACTAATGAACAGACTCCACTTCCTAATTAGCAGACACCACTTCCTAATGAACACACTCTACTTCCTAATCAACACACTCCATAATGAGCAGACTCAACTTCCTAATGAACATAGTCCATCATAGGAATGGATTTGTAGACGGCTTGTTGCCATGGGAAACCAAACATACATTTCACCAGGGCATGAGACGTGAATGACTTTGATTTTTCTCCCCGTTAGTGTCAATATTGAAATGTATGTTCAACTGAAAAAAAAATCCAGAGCACCAAATGCGCATTTCAACAAGCTATGTCTCATAAGTAATGCTCGAGGTCGAAAAAGTAAAAAATCTAAATGATATAAAACTTTGAAGATCCAAATTCTAAACGTTACCGCAATTTGCTGTAAAAGAACCTGAAAGAGCTATGCAATCTTGAAGATATCCAAAAGTTTTTGGAAATTTTCATTAAAGAAGGGAGGGGATCTCCAACAAGACCCCAACAGCAAAACACCAAAACACCCGATGCAAAAACATTAAAGACGAGAATAGTATGAGACGAAAAAGAAACATTCGACATGTAAACATCAAACACAAAAGACTACACATAAACCGACAAGACCAATGGGCAACCGGTGCCGACATTGGACAGCCATTTGCCACGCAAGTAGCAAATGGTGTGGTTATCCTGGATTACGTGCGCACAACCCTCTCACTTCTCCAATTACCCAGACATTAACTTGTATGACAAAAGAATTCAAAATGATTATATATTTTAAGTAAAGTGCCGGAACACTGTGAAACCAGGCGTACGGTACGTATCCTCCAGTACTAAACAATCCACTAGAAGAGATACAAACCTATTGGTTGGACCTGCAAATTCGAAATATATGTTTTATTTTATTTTATTTTTTTTTTATTCTTAAAGGTTTTTTTAGATATATATATATACCAAAAGTCTATGAATATAACACACATTCCTCTGATTACAAAACTTTCTCTTCCTTTCCTCATACACCGAACTCTAAAACGGATATCAAATTGTTCGATCAACTTTCCGATCTTGATTTTCAATTCCTGTTACCATGTATTGTATCCCGGAAGGCAGGTTGGCTTTCTACTAAATATTTGTCCCGTTCTTTCATTCTTACTTTTCTATTGAACATATAAAATTACGACAAATCATCAAAATAATGATAGCGGTACCTTTCATGCATTTCTGACATCGAAGGTCTTTGGTTCAGAGTACGTGTTCAAGCAAACAAAAGGCAGTGAGTGGAAGCACGAAATCCAATACAAATCGTCAAATGATTTGAACCTTTTCATTCAACAAAATGATCCACTATTTGAAAAGATATAAAATGTGAATTGATTTAATAAGCTTTTTTTAATCTTGCATTCTTTATACTTTGATAAAGTATTTCAACATGTTCAATAACAGATGTATCTGCTCTAATGCTTTGTTTCCGTGATCAGTACTAGACGGAAATGATTACATAAGAACGTAATCTATCGTCTTCCGTGGCATTTTGAAAAGAAAATGTCGCTTGTCTGTTACTAACCTTGTGATCAATATAGATGATTTCAATGCAACCCACAGGGATTGCTCTATGGGTTTTGTAAAGGGATCTGACTAGTAGGCGTCTATCGAAAAATTGACATGTCATCGTTTCCGTCTTCAAAAATAGGCTAATCAATGTCAAATCAAATACTAATTTTCTTCGATATATTTCGATAGAGTAATTCAAACTGAAGAAAATTTTGAATATCTATATTGATTTGGGTTGTGACATTGACTTTTCTATGTCTGAAGAATTAAATGATGACTTTTCGATTTTTCGATAGACGCCGAGTTAGATCCCTTACCTAACCCTTAGTACTATCAAGCAACAGGGGAGCGCGATAAATCCCTGTGGTGCAACAAACATTAAAATTGTACTTCGCCATTTCAAATAAATGTTGTCCAGTTTTGTTTTTTGTTTTTTTTTTTTTTTTCATGAAAGCAATTTGATTCCAATCTTCAATTCTCCAATCAAATCAAATATCTTACCATTTCATGAGGAAGCCATACGGCACCCAAACAAAGAAACACTTTTATCCAAAGTGTACTTTCCTTACACAAAATATACAAATGTATTTAACTAATGCCAGACATTGGTAGAAATATACATTCCTATTCCATTTAATTAGCTATAGAACTTCGTCAATATTATACATACTCATTTATGCAATACTACGCCGTTGAACAATACAAAGTGATATAAGTAGGCTCATATTTTGGGGGGAAACACAAATAAGGGTTTTGACTCGTTTAAAGAGACTTTATTGAACTGAGCAAAAAAATCAGAACACGACGATTAAATTGGGTTTTCTTTTTTTCTATCGAACTACCAATGGCATAATGGTTTAATAACACTGGATTTCGAAATTCCTCAAATGGGGAAAGATAAAAGTGCCTATGTATACAATTATCTTTCTTATGAATAGAGACTTAAAACCCGATGAATGCACCTGACTGTGTTTTGTTAAAAAAGGAATCTCTACAAAATAGAATTCGATATAGAATATTTTGGCTTTCTATACTTCATCGTTTTATTTTACTTTAAAATAAATTCTATTCTAATTTCTATAGATTATGGTGGCATACGTCTGCCTCCTACATACAAGATATTTTTATAAATATTATGTCAACATGCAAGTTAAATATGTTGACATGCAACTTAATTATGTTGACATGCAACTTATTTTGTCAACATGCAAGATAACTATGTCAACATGCAAGAAAAATATGTATACATGCAAGTTTATTAAGTTGCATATTGACATTAATAAGTTGCATGTTGACATAAATAAGTCGAATGTTGACATAATTATCATGCATGCTCACATAAATAAGATGCATGTTGACATATTCTGAAGGAAAATATCTTGCATATAGGAGGCAGAAGTATGCCACCATAATAGATGAATTAACAGCTCATGCTTTACCTGAATGTTGACATTCAAGATAGATATGTTGACATGCAAGATGATTATGATGACATGCAAGATAATTATGTTGCATGTTGACAAATTTAGTTGCATGTTGACAAATTAAGTTGCATGTTGACATAAATAAGTTACATGTTGACATAAAAAAGTTGCATGTAGACATGAAAAAGTTGCACGTTAACATAAGTAAGTCGCATGTCGACATATTCTAAAGAAAAATATCTCGCATATAGGAGGCAGAAGAATGCCACCATAAATAACACTTCGTCTTCCGGTACATTATTGGACATAATACTTTTCACGCTCTTTGGCCATATAATATTGTTTAGATTCAAGATCAGTACCCTAAACGTGTACGTCGTCTGTTCCATGCTGAAAAGGACTAGGTGCGCTAACCCTTTATATTGGCCCTATAATTTCGACGAAAATGCTTTTGATAAACAAACTATTAATTATCACTTTTTGCAATCATGTTGAATAGTTGAGCAAATACCGCGTCATCTTTTTGAGCCCTCGTAACGTCACGTGCGTGATGTATGACGTCATGTTCTGACGTCATTTTCCCTGGATGACGCAAAAGAAAGGAATATCATCGTATTTTACATACAAATCTTCAAAATTCATCTATGATCCAGGCCTCACCCAAGATATTTCTTATGCAAATTTAAAGGCCGATTAGATATCCATCGATTGGTACATAAATTATCATGGCCAAGGCCTGGATCGATACTTAATATCATAAATTTCTATCGAAATTTCGCTCATTTATTGATATTTTCAATAATTTCATCGTTTTTCGACATTTTTAGCGACGTATTATTATTATAGGACTGTGATATCAAAATAAGCTTTCCTGATATGGATTCACCATATATTTGACATTTGAAAAGCTAGAATATTATGGAAATATGAACAACTTTGAAAATAGGGCTGATATTGCAGGTTCCCGCACCTACTTCTTTATCTGTTATCTGTTCTCAAATGAAACTACGATGTATAACAGAAAAAAAGCAATCAAATGAATGCTTGTGTCGCCTGCGAAGCGGGTGGACTTTTTTTCTAGAAAGTGGATCAAAATTATTGGTATCAGTAGAAAAGTCTTGTCAAATGAAATTCATTTGAAATATGAGACCTCTTAATTACAAATTAAAAGATATGGTCATTCTCAAACACATGTGAAATACCAAAGCCCTATCACGAACCAATCAGAAGATATATACAATCTCAATTTTTTGAAAAGTAGATCAAATATGTAGGTCAAGGTCAATAGGTCAAACATTATGGTATGTGTAGAAAGGTGTTGTTACAAGGAATACACATGTGAAATATCAAAGCCCTATCACTTACCAATCAAAAGATAAAGTGAATCTTATCTTTTTTTCAAAAGTAGGTCAAATATCTAGGTCAAAGTCACAAGGTAAAAAATTATGGTATGTGTAGAAAGGTCTTGCCATCAAGATTGCACGCGTGAATTATCAAAGTTCTAACACTTACCAATCAAAAGATATATACATTGATTTCTTTTTTTTTTAAGTAGGTCAAATATGTAAATCAAGGTCACTATGTCAAAAATAATGGTATGTGTAGGAAGGTCTTGTCACAAGGAATACACATATGAGATATCAAAGCCCTATCACTTACCAATCAAAAGTTATGGGCTGTGACACCAAAAGTGTGATAGACAGACAGACGGACGGACGGACTGACAGACGGACGGACGGACGGACAGACGGACAGCGGACAAAGTTATCCCTAAGTGTCGCTATGCTTCGCAGGCGACACAAAAATGTAACGATATTGGTCGCTCGAAACAAAATTCTTGATCGGAAAACTTAACGTATGTTTGTTCAATTCTTTTCTATATCAATTGACCAAAGGGCAAATAACCAACGGACAAAGTTTTTAAAATACGAGAGCCCTTTATTTATTTGTGGTCCTTTACTTTTGCCGGTGTTATAAATGAGTTTTCCCTCATAGTAGCTCTTTCCCCCGGTAAAACTGCTATATAGTAGCCCCCCCCCCCCTCCCTGTCGAAAAAAACTGCGAAATCATTTTATTATATTGAGTTCAATGAGATTTTCAATGGGTCATGATATGGATCTAACCCTAATATCTCTGCTTGTCTGATAATCTGTCTGTGTATCTGTCCATACGTCCGTCTGCGAGTCCGTCGTGTTTCTTTCGACCAATAAAAAAAACTTTTATATAAATCTTTCAATGTTTTATATGTCTCTGTGTGCTTCCTGTCTGCGTAAAGGGTCTGTGTCTTTTTTTCTGTTAGTCTTTCTGTCTGTATCTTTCTGTAAGTATAAATCTTTCTGTGGCTGTATGTGTGAAAGGGTATGTCTGTAACAGTTTTTTGTCTGTCTGTCTGTCTGTCTCTCTAACAGTATGTCTATCTCTGTTTGTCTGTCTGTCTGTCTGTCGGTCTGTCTCTATTTGTATGTCTGACTCTTTCTATTTGTGCTTGTTATGTGTCTATATATTGGTGCTTTAATGTGAGTGTCTGTCTATGTGTCTGTTAGTTACTGTCCGTAATTGCTTGTGTAAGTTTGTGTAAATGTCAGTTTTTCCGTCTGTAAATGAGTTAATATGTCTCTCTGTCCGTCCGCACGCCCGCCTGTCCGTCCGTCCTTTAGTCCATCTGTTTGAGTGTCTGATTTACTGTTTTTCTGTTCTTCAATCTAACTGTATATCTACATAATCTGTTTGTCTGTAGGGATATCTAAATATAATTCTTACGCAAAAACATTCTCTGAGAGGTAAAGAATGAATGTCTGGATACATGTCAATATTAAGTGAAGGCCAATTTTCTATGTTAAAGTCAATACTTGAAATAAATCAAGTCTAACCATCATGTTTATTCATAGGTTCATGTAATATTACAAATATATTTGTACAAAATAGTTCATTTTAAGAGATCAAGTTCAAGGTCAAATCTCAAAGGGTAATAACTGAAATGAGGTCTACCTCCATGTTAAGTTTAAATGTTATATTTTGAATTATTTTATGTACGATTCTACGATGTAGTGAAATCTAAAAAATATATCGCCAATGTCAATGTCTAGGTCAAGGTCGATATTTGAAATAAAGTCAACCCAATATTTTCCTTGTATTGGTACAATAGATCTTTACATTTTTCAAGGTCAAGCAGTAAAAGTAAAAACTCTGCATGAATACAAGATCCCACAGGAAAATAAAAACTCCTGTGATATTTTTTCTTTTCTAATTAAAGGTGAATATCTCGAGTACAAGCAGTGTACACTAGGTAAAAGAGATGTTGAACATGACTCAGTAAGTTATCCCCTACCTAATAAAAGTATTCATTGAGGTATCCTCAAAGAAGTATGGGTTAATTTTAAATGAAAAAGCACGCTCACAATTATTTTGCCAACTATTCTAGGACTATGAATAAAGCGTTTGCTTTTTTTGAGACAAGGAAACTAAGAACTAATAAAATGAAATTCCTGGCTATATAGCAGTTTTTCCGCGACGGGGGAAAATCGACTACTTGGTGAGTGTCACTGCTGGTGGAGCAGGATTCTCCGATGGCACATGTAGCCAAGTTCGATCGATTTCGGTTCATCGTTTCTTCAACGCACTCTAAAATTTCTGTTATCATAAGTTCTTGAAATTTCTAAAACGTGGGTCATGTAGCATCATATCCCACTCATCCTGCTACGTCTTTCGGTACGCTTTTTCGACATAGTAACTTTCATACTTTATGGCATATCACATTGTTTAGATTTGAGGATCACTGACGAGGGTTAAGTACAAGAAACGTGCATGTCTGGTCCATGCTGCCAATTTATCTGTTCTTAAATTATGCTATTCAATTTGAAAACGTTTAACATTTCTACTAAATGTTTTTCTTGTTCTTTCATTCTTACTTTCCTATAGAACATATGAAATAACGACGAATCATCAAAATAATGATAGCGGTAATTTTCATGCATTTCTGAAATCGTAGGTCATTGGTTCAGAGTACGTGTTCATATTTCATAGTTAAGATTAGGGATCACCGACAACGCTTAGATAACCGAAATGTGCATGTCTGATCCATGCTGCAAATTTATCCGTTCTTAAATGTGAAGACGTTTAACATCTGTAAAAAAAATATTATGACTTTGTATAATTTCATTGCTAGTACATGTGCCTTTAGATAAAATTTCCGTTCTAATTTTTATAGATGAATAAAGAGCACATATTTTAATCTCTTTTCTAATAACATGCACTGATTTACCTTAACAACGAAAAACTATAACTGACCCGCTTTGAACACTTAGATAAGCACATGTATCAAATACGTTGACGGAAATTGAATAGTACTACGTCTTAAGTAAGATTTGAAAACAAAGGTATTGATAAATTGAATCTTGGTCAAATTTTGAATCACAAAACTGTCACGGAAAAACCCCACCATATTTCGAAAGAAAAGAAACTCCTTGTATTTCTTATAGCTACACACCAACAGTTGCATCTAAAATTTACAATTACAAACGATTCCTGCAGTGTATTGATTTAAGTAATCCCTCACTACATCCACTTGCGAATGTTCTTTATCGGATTTTAACTACTCTCCTTGTGGACACGTTATTACTGGTGACCTTAGTATATTCAAGAACGACAAGTTGAGAGAATTGTTAAAATAGGGTCCCAAATACAGAGAAAGTTACTCCTATACATTTAACCAAATTTTCAAAATTATCATGGACTCTTGTGAGGAATATGCAGGGATGGGCAAAGAAAGAGGACGTACAACTCGACACCCTTTCCGAATGGATAAAATCCATCAGAGGGTTACTTGTATCTAGAATTTACCGATTAAAATCAATTGTGAACACCAGATTCGAGTCAATTTTAAAGACCCTGAGGTTATCACAGGGCTTACCTACCTCTAAGAACATTACGTCATCACACCAGCAGACCAAGCCTCAAATAATTACACATTTTCTTGCAAAAAGTACTTTTTCGAAAATCTTGTTAAAAGTTGTGTATAAATTCGACACCTTGAAATTCCACTTACACCCCAATAAACCTTTCTATCTCTGAAATGATAGATAACCACAAGCTTCCTTTGGCTTCGACACAAACAATTTAGATTTAGATTTACCATACTTATAATGTATATCTAAAATGCATAAGAATCCGTACAAACAACGTACATGTATCATTGCTGGTTCCTCAAAATGTTCTACTAAATCTAAATCTTACTCACCAAAGTTTTGTCTGAAATCAAATCTGGACTTCAAAAATATTGTTCGACAGTATATTCCCGTAGCAGTATCAACCAGATGTGGATTTTAAAGAATTCGAAGGAACTTTTAGAACATCTGAAATCCATTAATTTTAGTAGAGTCCATTCAATCAAAGCCTTTGATTATTCGGCACTTTACACTACAACGTTCTAAATTGAAAGAAAGACTCGAAAAAGTTATAAGTAATGCGTTTACAAACAAGAACGACAATCGCGAATACATGTACAAATTTATTGTTGTTAATCATGACAAAACCTACTTTAGGGTCCGTCGATGCTCAATTAAGTGCTCTATTGAGAGTGGTGTCGAGATTATAGTCATGATCTTCTTTAAATCATTTGTGTCACACTTATGCCCTTTGCCGTGTGCAGCTCGTAAAAAAAGTTCCCCGCGAGGGGTTTGACAGTAAGTGTTTTGAATACGCGTGTTCATATCTCAGTTGATTCGCTATTCCAGAGCAAGTACCAAATATACAGATTTTATTCTGAGAGCTAGGCGTCTTTCAGATAAGCTTCTTAGTCAGGGATAACTATCTGACCGACTAACATTGTCACTAAGAAAGTTCTACGGTCGATATTGGGAACTCGTCATACACATTGATGTCCCACTCTCCAGAATGGTGGATGATATTCTGTCATAGACCATTTGTACCATCCAACCAAAGATTATACTTTATATCGTCCAAATGGAGGTAACCGGATGTGACAATTCTTCCGAAATGAAGCGATGGGTGTTGCATCCAAGCGGGAGATGCTGACTCTTCTTTGGCACCTAGTCTCACTCTCTATCGGGAGTTCGCTTCTTTTCATGTGGTGGAGGTTTTTGTTTTTTTGCATTGGTTCCTGTTTTACCTTGATTTTGTATGCCTTCGGTTTCTGATTTTTGGAATTATCGATTTTGTGCTGTATATACGGATATGGTCATTATCCATATTTGTCATTTCACCACATTGTTGGACATACTAACTTTCACAATCTTTTGGCCATATTATTACATTGTTTAGATTGAGGATTACTGACGAGGTTTAAGTACCCGAAACGCGCACGTCTGTCGTCCATGCGGCAAATAAATCTGTTCTTAATTACAGAATGCTATTGAATTTGAGGAAGTTTAACTATGACATAACAGAAAAATGTAACGATGTCGCTCTCTCGAAACAAAACTTCTTGAACGGAAAACTAAGCGTATGTTTGTTTATCCTGTCTATATCAATTGACCAAAAAACAAGTAACCAGCTATATTTTTTTAAACGACACTCAATCACTAACATGGGGCCCGTTAGTTATGCCGATATATACCAATATATGCTAATGATATATACCTATCAAAAACAGAAAAGCACATCATATTCTAATATAGTGATTTTCTCATTGATCATAAAAAACAGTTTTCTTTTTACATCGCTCGTTTAACCACGGATAAAACAAAATTTGACATGAATTTGTGAAATTTGAGTGGATCGAGGGTACCTGGATCCCCTCCCCTCTTTTTTAATTAATATTCTATAGATTAACAGTCATTTCTTATTTCAATGGTCATTTTTATAGTTAAAAACATTAAAAAAATCTATCAATTCAATCAAATGAAAGTCAAACACCACAGCCGAAATAAGATTCCAAAAATAACAATCGAAAGGCTTACAAATTCTTCAAAATATATAAAACAGAACTTTCTCACGCGAAAAGAACAATCGGACAGACAGACAGACAGACAGACAGACAGACAGACAGAGACAATGACACAGCTCCATTGAATCACGATGGACAACTTTATTTTAATAAGAATTTCTAGAGTTCAGCGCAAATGTGGAATGCACTGTAATTGGCGGTATTAAAACGCTCCGTGTTAATTTGCAAAGTGAAACATAATCATTCAGATATTACAAGAATCTTGTTACTTATTTTTTGCAAGTAAAGTGTCTATGTACTTAAAACCAAAAAGGAAGCTTGACGCGTATTTTAACTGTCTTCGAATTCGATTATACAAACACAAGGGGATGTAGTTTGGCCACAGTATAAGAACCTAGTATAAGAAAATTACCAAAATGACTGCATGTAGCGCCACCCTGACAAATTTCGATGAAGAAATTATTGCGCACACTGTCACTGAAAAATACAATTCCATTGATCCTAAAGCCTGCCAAACAAAATAATCTCTTTTGGAATCTCCTATTAAAAACCAGAACACAGCGATCAATGAAGAGTAAGAAACTTGGAAATCATTTCCACAACAAATAAACGAATCAACTTTGTATAGATATTTTAAAACTATATACAAAATTCTAGACTGAAGCTGTTTACATGAGTTCGGCGTCGCATAAATTGATTTTAACAGCGCCACCTACAATGAATTTCAATTTTACAAACACCTCTAAGGAGATTGAAATAAAATAATCTACTTAGACATTCTGCAAAGAGGCAGAAATGAAATCCCCAACTAGACGAGATAGATAATTATATAATGTCCCGGGGAGAGTAAGCATCTCCTCTTTGCTAACGACACTCGTCTTTATGCCGTGCAGAAAAAGTCATATCCGGTAAATTGTTTTGGGTGGCTCAAACCTTAAATACCTTCAAACATAGAGGAATACGGAATGTTATAATTTTCAATATTTTCAATGCATCGTCCAAACACGTTTGCAGTGACAAAGTCAGTCGATGATGCATAATGGTTATGCATGTTGATCTGGTGACATGGATAGTCCAATTTTACAATTCTTTTCTTGACAACAAATTGAAATCAAATATCCTACCATTATGAAATAATTACTCCGAAGTGAGACCAGGTGTCCGGGGAGAGTCAGCGTCAACATTTAGGTAACATTTTTAGTCAAAATACACTTTCCTCATAAAATATATACATGTATTCAACAAAGGGAAGAAACCGGTAGAAATGTACATTCCTGTTTCATTTTATTTGAACTTCATCGACATCACACATTCTCATTTTTGTAATACTATGCGATTGAAAAATAAGCTGTACGTGATGCCAAAATTCATATTTTCTTTTGGACTTGAATAAAGAGACTTTATTGAAATACGAAAAAATAAGTATATTATGTACATGAAGATCATAAAAGTTTTCCTTTGTCCTATCGTGGTACCAAGGACACATTTACATAGAACACATGTAGGATAAGATGTTGAAACTCTTGAAAGAAAAAAGGAAATATCTACATACAATTCATATTTCTTTTTATTGATTATGTACCCATATAGAATTAAGTGACTTTGTGTAAGAAAGAGTTCAAACCCGAAGAATGTACCTGCACTTAATTAAAATGGACAACTTACAAAATAAAAATTTTAATTAAGAGCACAAAAATATTATATCAGGCATAATTGTATTGCTTGTGCTTTTAAATAAAAGCTCCTTTCTATTTTCTTGTCAATTCTGTAGATGAATTTGGTACAAACTTTTTCTTGTATAACAAGAGGAATAACTCCAGATCTGACTCCGGAGACGAAATTTCCATTTAAAAGGAGAGCATATCAAATAAGGAGCTTAAAATCTGTTCTGAAAAGACAAAATTCAAAATGCAAAATTTGAGAAAATGTTTAGGTAAAAGTAATAAGTAAGTTGATCCAAATAAGAATCTAGTGTCATTCTGCTACGTCTTTCGATACATTTTGGACATAATAACTTGTTGTATCTGTTGTGTAATACTTGAACTCATCGTGGAATTTCATATCACGCTTCTAATTACGCTGAGCTTGTATTTTGGTGTTCCTTGTCCCTTTTGCATCTGTTGTTGTGCTTGTCTGCTCTGTGTTTTGCATGAGGTGTCTTGTTTTTATCATCTCCCTTTATTGAGATAAATTATATATGTAGTGTCGCACTTCGTGGTTCATTGATGTGATGTTATTATCGTTGAATCCGCCTTTTTTGTTTCTCTTTGCTGGTCGTTTTGATGTGTATGTGTTCCGCTATAATCATTTCCATGTCATCATCTCGGCGATCTCATTCTTATCTACAAACATAACTGTAAACTTGAAAAACATTGTCAAGGGGTCTTGGCATAAAGCGAATGTCATATTTAGTAAAAAAAAAATTCTTTTTAGAAGAATGCACTATTGCAAAAAAGAGACATCGTTGTATTCGGATTGACCAGGGTTCTCATTAAGTTTGGAAGTAGGAGGTGAATCAAGAAAATGTAGGCGCGATCAAAGGATGCGTGCACCGAAGGCGCGAGACCTCTAGGGGGCCCGGGGCATGTTCCCCCGGAAAATTTTTGAAATTTAAAAGGCAATAGAGGGCATTTCCCACCATTTAGACCCTATAAAATATCATTAAATCAAGTATATATTTTTGAAATTTACAAGGCAATAGAGGGCATTTATTCCAGCCATCTAGACAGTAAATAAAAAACTATAGCTATTTTTTCCTTGAATAGTACTTTTATAACATGTGTTGCAAGTTTTGTGAACAATTTTCACCACTAGCATTCTCATGAATAAGAGAAATGCTTGGAATTTCCTGTTATACTGGGAAATAGTTGTTTTCTTTCTATCCAAATAGATTGTAAACTAACTCAATAGCTTTCTGATTCCTACATCATGTACATGAAAAATAAATCTTACGTTTAGTCACTCCCCCCCCCCCCTTTCGCCCATGGAAGCTTTGAACTATCAGTCATAATATTGGTACTTTGGTGTATTTTTATGGCTCTCCTCATTGTGAACAATTCTGATTTTTTTTAAATAAAAAACATTTTCCTCTCGCATTTCTTGAGAGCATTGAGTTTTAATATAGATCGTTCGGTCCACGGATGTTAGATATTAAACGAGTATGTGACGTTTTGAATTCTGCAAGGGGGATCACGCACTCTGCAGTTACTGTCGGCTCACATCTTGTGGATGCATCAATAGACTCAATATTACAACTTACATGTTAATGCTCTAGCTCAAGAGTATCCTTGTTTGACCGATTGTCTCGAGCTGTTTATTGTGAAATAACTTTGTTTTGCATGATGTTTTTGTTTCATTCCGTCTAGTGCATGTGTATTCCATCATGGTCACTGCCATGTAGTCTTGTTTGAGATCCTCCATTTGATTCTATTTTAACATTTCCCATTTGCTTTAACATTCCTGATGAATTAGTGCTCAGCGCAGAAAGGTACATTGATCGATCAATGCATTAAATGGGATGGGGAAAAATGCGGGATTGTCCGATCGTGATAGGGTAAACCTGTTCTGAACTACTTAACATTGTCAAAAAAATTCCGAATATAACATGCACTGATCTACCTTAGCAACGAAGCATGGTTCCCATCCCGATAAACTAATTAATCAAACGTCCAAAAGGGGAGATTTGACGGAAATTAAATATTAATTCACGTAACAACACAAAGACCTTCTTGATCGGGAAACTAATGTCTGTTTGTTCTAACCTTGTCTATACCAAACAGACAAAGCAATTTGCCTTTTTATCAAATACGAGACCTCTTAATATTCACATATTTAAGTTTCGTAATGGGGTCTATCCATATTTTAGCCGGAAAATAATATAATTATGCTTATGATGTAAAGCCTTTTTTTCTGTTTCAAATTCCATTTTTAAATGAATTTCGAAATGCCCGTCCAAGTAAAATCTTTTGATAAAAATCATTTGAGGTTTTCTAGAAGTAATGAATCCATGAAGTTATGAAAATTCCCAAGTCGCAGATAAGCAGACTTTTATTTCATAATAGACATAACGAATTGCCATATAATGTTATGTACGCACAAGTCATTATAGCGCATAAAAAAATAAAGATTAAAAAAAAGTTTATGAAAACAATTGTTTGTATATATAATACAAAATTTACTGGCAAGACATTTATTATGGTCACAAACAAAGCAAAAATTTCACTGTAAATCATTTTTATAAAAAAGTAACAAAAGCAAAATTGAATAAATACTCAAATGATTCATTTACCATGACTCGAACATATTTATACACTGAGGTGATTTTGTGGCCTTTTTGTAAACAGCAACTTGTTGCGTAAGTGTGCTGTAATTGGAAGCAAAGTTACTACAACTTATCAAACCACCATCGTAATTTGTTATTTCTAGTTCTTTTTCAAGCAGTTCTCTATTGTAAAGTTTGTTTCTATGGAGATGACCTTCAAAGTTTCCAGCACCTGTGGTTTGATGAATGGACGGATTCGATTCGGTGGCATCAATAACTAGCACCCGGTTTGCGCGCGCATGCATAATTATATAATTGTCATAAGCGACTCTCCCTACTACAACTTCCGCTAAATCATTCAGTGGAAAGTCAGGAGAAATAATGAAATAGTCCACGGCGTCGTCTCTTCCGATAACGCCGTTATCGATTCCAAACCTTAGAACTGCACTTTCGTTTTCAGAATATTTTACTTCTTTTATGTAAGTGTCAGTACGTCTACCAACTATTAAAACTGGACGTTTGTTTTCCTCTTTGAATGCTAAAATTTTAAGTAACGTTTTCATCAATAAAGGAGTAAAAAGAATATCACTATTAGAATAACCATAAAAGTCAGTTTTCTTAGTTTCCATCGCTTGTTTAAACATGTCTTTGAAAAGCGGAATATTTTCGTCCGTTGCAGTTTGTACTGGTAGAATTTTCCATCCGTTTCCTTTTGCGTGATTATGCAGCTGAATAGTTGAATTTCCAAACACTATAGAGGTAACACAAGGTCCGAATGACCGCCAGTTTCGTATTGTATTACGTAATACAGTCGTTTTGTTACGATCATTGCCCCATGTAGTGAATAATGTCAATAAATTCCTATCCAACTTTTCATATTCATTCCAGGGAATTTGGTAAGATTTCATGATATTTCTTTTCTCTGTCGTTTGGACAAAGATATATACAGGTATATATAAGTATGTCAAAAGTGAACATATCGTGATAGAAATTATAAGGTGTGACTTCTTCTGCCTTTTTATGATATGAAACACCTGCGATGCTGCGTTTTGAATCATCTTTATCTTACATTTCTGTCACATGACCTGAAATAAAATGTGAAATTACTATGCAATTTTTCACTTTAATTTTTGTAACGAATGATTGCGTTTGAGAAGCAACATGTAAATTCAAACAATAAAATCTGTGTTTGTGAAACACGAATGCCCCCGTTGGCGTCTTTGTCAGTAAAACAGATGAAAAATTGTTTCACATTTGACGTCAAGGTCACAAGGTCAAATTAAGTATCCATGGAAAAGTCTTGCCACACGGAATTCATACGTGAAATATGAAAGCCCTATCACTTACATTTCAAAAGTCATAACCAAGGTTAAATTTTTTCAAAAGTAGGTCAAACTCCAAGGTCAAGGTCACAAGGTCAAAAATTTTGGTATCCATGGAAAGGTCTTGTCACAAAAATGCACAGGTGAAATATGAAAGCCCTATCACTTACCATTCAAAAGTTATGGCCAATGTTAAAGTTTTTAAAAAAATTGGGTCAAACTCCAAGGTCAAATATTTTGGTATCCATGGAAAGGTCTTGTCACAAGGAATACACATGTGAAATATGAAAGCCATGTCACTTACCATTCAAAAGTTATGGCCAAGGTTAAAGTTTTTGCAGACAACAGACAACCAAACAGACAGACAGATAGACCAAAAACTATATCCCCCCGAATGTTCGATTACGGGGGCATAAAAATATTTGTAATGAAGGTAATTGATATGTAAAGGTTAGAGTCAAGGAGTTTTGATCATTCAATTACATAAATGTATTTAGAAATTAAGGAGGGGATCAGGATCCAGTTGGAATTTGCTAAAAATGTTGATTTCACCGGGTTTTTTTTTCAATGCGTAACTATACCTTTTCTCAAAATCATAGGAAGGATCCCCCTCTTGCAAATATTATATATCCGTCGATGATTTTTGAACACTATCGCAAAGAATTTGAATTTAAAAATTACCACGCATTTCTATTTATTTTTTTATGTGAAATGATTCATAAAGATATTGTCAAGTAGAAAATACGCCAGTCAATCAAACGGAGTCCTTATAGCGGCCATAGATGTACAATTCACACAAAACACGGGCATAGTAGAAGCTTCCTATTGCATTTGCGGAATACAAGTCAATGATTAAAAAGAACATATAATAGCATTTTTCTGCCATCCACTTAAATTATCTTGGTATCTAGCTTATAGGTCGACCGTGTATTTGCCCACTTATGACATGCACTTATCTTATTTAACAAGTGAATGTCATAAGTGGGCAGTAACACGACCTATAAACTAGATACCAAGATAATTTAAGTCGACTTTTATTTTGTAATGAGTCGACTCAAAGATCTGACAAGTCGACTTAATCATTTCTTAATCGATATAATTATCTGACAAGTGGATGGCAGAAATATGCCACTATAAGAACATACCATAGGTGGACAAAGATATGAATCTTCGCGGGCAAGACTGGTCCACATGCGTTACTGTACCAGATGTTATAAGGCAGACAGGCAGACAAACGGACGGACAGACAGACACCAGCTCAACATAAAAAGAAAGTCATGATAGGAAATAAAACTGTCTCAAGAGTCCTTGAACATCTTTATCCCTGAAATTTAAGAAATAATATGTCAATTAGATACATTAAGTAGGACATGCACTTAAAATTTCAAAATTTCGTCATCTCAGTATTTTTCGAAAAAAAAGCTGACGAATAGTTAACGAAACTTTCGCATTTAGCTTTCAAAATTTCGTCATCTCGGCGTTTAGCTTTCGACTGGTCGGGCTGTAGACAAACAACTTCATCAAGAAGCATTAATTGTCTTTTTATGAGTAAGCTTCGTAATCGATCCGCTTTCTTCACTTCTCAAGAGAAGAAAATAAAAGTGTATCGATCAGTCTGATGTGAAGATGAGTACAAGTGGCATAAATTAAAATATGGAGCATGAAACAGTTTATACATATATCCATGTGTTACATATATGATATAATATAATATAGCTGCAACAAGATCATTATCAAATGATACCGTAACATGGTAACTAATAATTATTAATAAATGTGTAAGTAATAACTCGGTGTTATCAAAGCAAATAAAATCCGTGACCTTTACTTTTGACATTGACAACCTAGAAATGATAAAACCATCTTTTCCTTGCAAAACCAATAGTAGAGAGGTCGAAATCTGTTTCTCTCTTGTCAGACATTTAAGTTATTTTGTCAATCCAGACTGACTAAAGTACTCAAACTTTTGTCAGTCCGAATGAATTTTTGTCGGACATTTCTTTCGGACTGACACTTTTCGACATCTCTAGTGTAACATTGATGAAAATTGGCTAATTCTTTAGACCTTACCTAGTATGCTAGTTTGTCTACAGGCAGTGACATTCTCATATCTCAATAACTAGAAGTGTATACTTATCACCTAGTCACCCTACTAGTCTATAAAGAACGCTAAATGTTTCTTTCCTTGCTTTTTCGAATGCCCCTTCTGTTTCATAACAAAAGTTAAGACATTGACCTTGAAAATCTTACGGGTTCTTTCCCGAAAGTTTGTGAACACCATTGTTAAGTTGAATATGACCTTGACATTTTACTTTTTTCCTTGAAAAGTAATAAAATTTTCTGGTGCTGATGATGATGGTGGTGGTGGTGGTAATGATATCGTGTTGATGGTAGTGGTAATGATTGTGGTGATAGCGATGGTGATGGTGATGGTGGTAGTGGTGGTGGTTGTGGTAATGGTGGTGATGGTGGTGTTGATGATGGTGGTGGTGGTTGTGGTAATGGTGGTGATGGTGATGGTGGTGTTTATGATGATGGTGGTGGTTGATGATGATGGTGGTGGTTGTGGTAATGGTGGTGATGGTGGTGTTGTTGGTGGTGACGGTGATGGGGAGATGGTGGTGGTGGTGACGGTGATGATGATGATGATGATGATGATGATGATGATGATGGTGGTGGTGGTGGTGCTGGTGCTGGTGATGGGGATGGGGAGATGGTGGTGGTAGTGACGGTGGTTATGATAATGATGATGGTGGTGCTGGTGCTGGTGATGGGGATATGGTGATGGGGAGATGGTGATGGGGAGATGGTGGTGGTGGTGACGGTGATGATGATGATGATGGTGGTGGTGCTGGTGGTGCTGGTGATGGGGAGATGGTGATGGTGGTGGTGATGGTGGTGGTGGATGATGGTGTGGTGGTGGTGGTGGTGGTAGTGGTGGTGGTGGTGGTGGTGGTGGTGGTGGTGGTGGTGGTGGTGGTGGTGGTGGATGATGGTGTGGTGGTGGATGATGATGGTGTGGTGATGGTGGTGGTGGTTGTGGTGGTGCTGGTGATGGGGAGATGGTGATGGTGGTGATGGTGGTGGTGGTGGTGGTGGTGGTGATGGATGATGATGATGATGATGATGATGATGATGATGATGATGATGATGATGATGATGATGATGATGATGATGGTGGTGGTGGTGGTGGTGGTGGTGGTGGTGGTGGTGGTGGTGGTGATGGTGGTGTTTGTGTTGGTGGTGATGATGACGATGATGATCTTTTTTTAATTTGTCACATTTCACATACATAATACAATGAAGTGTATATATATATAGTAAGTAAAACGTCATAAAAAAGATGAAATATAGTATAACATCATAATGATATTAGAAAAGAGTCAGACTTACAATTCATTTAGGATATACTTATTCTTCGCAAAGTGGGAGAAAGGATGACCAATTTTTAACAAAGTTTATTCTTATTAAAGTCTATTGATTTTTCGATTTCAATTTTTTTAGTACGTCAATTTCTAATTTTTCAATACTCAGTGAGTTTTCTTCCATTCTACTTCTATATATATAGTACTTTAAAACTAAGATAATATTATTGATGGCTTTGTTTTGGTATATTCTCGGTTTTCCAAATAGGATAATTTTGATATTAAAATTCAAAAGAATACCTGTTTTTGAAAATAACCAAGTACTAAAATTTTCAATAAAATCATTAACAACCTCGCAGTACCAAAATAAATGAGATAAGCTTTCTGGTTCTTTTCTACAAAATGTATACATACAATATACAAAGTCTTAATTTTCATGTCGTATAACAATTTGTTTGTGCCAAGAATTCTTATGGATTATGTATTAACCTGTACTGAAACCACATTTTAAAATTGAGCTTCCAAACTCGAAAAATTTGAAAACATTATCCATATAATTCCATGAAACTGAGTCGTACGCTTTCTCAAAGTCAATTAATAGTAATACACCTGGTATATTATTGTGGTCTGCAGTTTCCGTTATATCGTATAACCTTGTGTTTCCCCTATAAATCTGCCTTTAATGAAACCAGTTTGATTTTCTGATATTAGATAAGGTAAAATTGTTTTGAGTCTGTTAGCTATACATGAAGATGCTATTTTGTACACTATATTTACTAGAGTGATTGGTCTCCTATTCTTAATAAATATTCTTGGTTTACTTTCTTTTGGAATGCACGTTATAATACCGAGTGATTGAGAGGAAGATAATTGAATTTTGTCATAACCGTCATGAAGAGACCGTAGATCGAAATATGATATGTCACTATAGAGAAACTTATAGAACTCTATTGGGTATCCATCGCTGCCGGGACTCTTGTTATTTTTCATATTTCGTATAGCATAACTTAATTATTCCTTTGTTATTTTCCCTTCTATCTTTTCTGACTGTTCAACCGTAAGTTTATTTAAATATTCATCTGGTATATGTGATATTAAAGCTTCATTTAGGTCAATTTTATCCGTGTCTTTTTCTTGAAATAGTTGTGCATAGTATTCTTTTAATTCGTGAAGAATTTCTTTTTGATCTTTAACTAATTCACTCTCTGATTTTTTAATTAAAGGGATTGTTTAATTAACGTAATTTCTTGACTCTAAACCAAGGAAATAATGAGTTGGCTTTTCTCCTTCTTCCGTCCACTTAACTTTTGATCTTACTAATGAACCTTGCAATTGTAGTTTAACCTTTCTGGTTCGAGAATTTTTAAAAATGTTATGACGATGGCAGAAAAAAGTTATAAATTAACTATGGACAAATCACTCAAAAAATACAGAGATGATATGATGAGTAGAATGAGGAATTTAAGAGTTCCTGATCCCAAAGAGTATTGGAAAATTCTGAACAAAAAGAATAATAGAGTGTGTAATGTTGGTGTTGAAGAATTTTTTAATTATTTTAAAAACGTTAATAATAGAAATGACATAGATGTGAATGATGATGATGACGTGTCTGCCTTTTATTCAAATAGTTCCACTGTGCTTGATGATATGATAAATGCTGAGGAAATACGGAAAGCTGTAAAACTTCTCAAAAATAATAAGTCACCTGGTGTAGACGATGTGATGAATGAGTACATTAAGTCTTCTTTAGATATTATGTTACCATTATATGAAAAACTATTTAACATCGTACTTGATACAGGTATATTGCCAGAAGCCTGGCTCATTGGTAATATATTACCTATATACAAAAATAAAGGTGAATTGTCGGATCCACAGAATTATAGGCCAATTACATTGTTGAGTTGTGTTGGAAAACTTTTTACTTCAATATTGTCGTGTAGACTTAATAGATATGTCGAAGAAAATGAAATAATGAATGAAAATCAAAGTGGCTTCAGGCAAAATTATTCAACAGTAGATAACATGTTTTCATTATATAGCTTAATTGAATTATGTAAAATGTCTAAAAAGAAACTCTATTGTGCCTTTATCGATTTTAAGTCTGCTTTTGACAGTGTATGGAGAATTGGATTATGGCAAAAATTGATCTCATATGGAATAACTGGAAAATGTTTGAATGTCATTATTAATATGTATAAAGAATGTAAATCACGAATATCAGTAAATAATGTATATTCTGATTATTTTGCATGTAAAAATGGGGTTAGACAAGGGGAAAACTTATCTCCCCTTCTTTTTGCATTATTTTTGAATGATTTAGAAGAATTCCTTTCACGAAATGACGTCACAGGTCTTCCTACTATATCTGAAGAAATTGAAAATGAATTGAACATATTTCTTAAGATAATGTTGATTTTGTATGCTGATGATACTGCTCTTTTTGCTGAAAACAAAGATGATTTGCAACAATTATTAGATGTTTTCCATAGATATTGTACTTTTTGGAAATTGGAGGTAAATATTAACAAAACGAAAATTGTTATATTTTCAAAAGGGAGAAGTCAGAATAATCTAGAATTCCGATATAATGATAATGTTTTAGAAATTGTAAAAGAATTTAAGTATCTTGGTATATACTTTTCAAGAACAGGTTCCTTTGTTAAGACAAAGAAATACTTAACTGATAGGGCAACAATTGCTATGTATGCTATTCTTAGAAAAGGTAAACTGTTTAATCTGTCAATTGAAGATCAGTTATTTTTGTTTGATAAAATAGTTGTGCCAATTTTATTGTACGGATCAGAACTATGGGGATTTGGCAACCTAGATAGTACTGAGCGTGTTCATTTAAAATTTTGCAAACTGTTACTACATCTAAAACCTAGTACACCTAATATTATGATTTACGGAGAACTTGGAAGAACTCCCTTGTATTTACAAATAAAAAATCGTATCATTAGTTATTGGTCAAAGCTTGTATGCGGAAAACAAAGTAAATATTGTTCATTTTTTTACAGACTTTTATATAAAAAATATGTTAATGGTATAGAATGTGAATGGATGAAGAACCTGAAATCAATATTTGATAATTGTGGTTTTAGTTATATCTTTTATGAAGGTGTTTCATTGCGCAATAGATTGTATATTTGTGATTTGATTAAACAAAATCTGAATGATCAGTTTGAACAAGAATGGAGGGATCTTTGTCAAAACTCACCAAAAGGAAAATCATACAGACTTTTTACGAATGATATTTTTGAAATCCAGAACTATATAACTTCAGAAATTTGTAATAATGAGATTAGAACTTTAGCACGATTCAGATGTACAAATCATAAGCTTCCGATAGAAATTGGTAGATGGATTAATTTAGATAGAGAAGAAAGAATGTGTAATTTATGTGAATCAGATATTGGCGATGAATTTCATTATGTTATGCAGTGTCCATTTTTAAATTTTGAAAGATCACTTTACTTACCTGAATATTTTATTTCTTACCCAAATATATTTAAATTTCATTCATTATTCTCAACAAAAGATACAGATGTTTTGAAAAAATTATGCTTGTTTATAAAGAAAGTTAACCAGAGAGTCACCCCTCCTGGTTAGGAAAATATTTCGTAAAATAATGTTAATATTACACGTATATTTATATCTTGATTATTTCATGCATGTTGTACTGTATATAAGTTTGTTTGTATTATTTTTGTAAAATTATTTCTGTGTCATTTAGACTGAGATCAATAAAGAATTGAATTGGTTTCTTCCAAAGATGTTTGCTTTTCCTCAATAAGTTGTATCTTTCTGTTTCGCTCTGGACTATTTATTAATTCATTTTCCATATTTTCAATTTCCTTGACAATTTCTTTTTCATTTGCTCTCTTTTTGTACGATGAATACGATATTGTTTTGCCTCTTATTTCCATCATAAATGTTTCAAAAAATAACTGATCTGAATTTATAGTGAATTGTATATCGCAAGTTTCAATTACCTTAATATTGTCTATGCTGTAAATTGGTAAACAATGCTGTTTCTTAGTATCTTCTATGTATTTTTTTACCGCTTCAATATAGTATTTATCCCTTAGTAAACTCGTATATTAAATTTCCACATACCCTTTCCTCTAACGAATTCATTTATTTTCAACTCAATCTGGATAATGGAATGATCTGATCTATTGCTAGGTAGTGTTCTAACTGATTGGGTACATTGCAACAGATTATTGGACACAAGAAAAAAATCCAATCTAGATTGTTTAAAAAGATTTCTCCTTCTCCACGTGTATCGCTTTTCAGTAGGATTAAGTTCTCTATATGGGTCAAAGAGACTGAACGTATTCATAATGTCTATAACCTTTTGCCTTGAATTTGGGTTATTTATATTGGAATAGTTGAAAGTTTCTATATCATGATTTTGAACTAAGTTGAAATCTCCACAGAGGATTACATTATCATTTTTATAGATATTAACAAAATTAACTTTTTTTATCGAAAAAGGGTGGATTGTCTTCGTTTGGTCCGTATATTGTTATTAGATAAATATATACATCTTGCCGTCAACTTCTACATTTAATCCTATGAAATTTCCTTTATCATCAATTTCTTTATCTTTAATGTCAAACTTATTATTATTACTGAATAGTAAAGATACCCCTCTAGAATTTCCTCGTTATGAATTAAAGATACATTCACCACCCCATTCACTTCTGATCCTTTTTTCATTTTTACTCGTAAAATGGGTGTCTTGCAAACAATATATCTGGCATTTTTACTTTTAAGGTAATTGAAAACATCTCTTCTTATAGCAGATTCTCCCAACCCTCGAACATATACAGATATGACTTTTAAGTTATGATCATCAAGATATAAAAAAAATGAAGAAATATGAGTAATACTATACAAGGATTTAGCACAAATATAAGGATGCATGTGAAATGAACCATTTTTTAGTAACACTCTTTGAAAAAACACGTATGAACAAAAATGTGACATCATGTAGGTATAAATGAAAATACAGATAAATGTACATAAAATAAGCACAAGTTTCTGCACGCTGGTCTTTCTTACTACGACTTACTCCCTTCACGTAAGTCATACAGGTGCATGTAAGTATTATAAGCAAAAGGAAAAAAAATAACCCTGATCATGATAGTAGTGATCATTATGACCGTTCAAGCATATCACTAATCTATGTATCTCTTTCTAACGTGAAAGCGAGCACATTACTACTAGTAATGGTGGTGGTGGTGATAATTATTGTGATGGTGGTGGTGGTGGTGATGGTGGTGGTGGTGGTGATGGTGGTGGTGAAAATGATGATGGTGATGGATGTGGTGATGGTGATGATGGAGGTGGTGATGGTGATGATGGTGATGGAGGTGGTGATGGTGATGATGGTGGTGATGGAGGTGGTGATGGTGATGATGGTGATGGAGGTGGTGGTGGTGATGGTGGTGGTGATAATGATGATGGTGATGGAGGTGGTGATGGTGATGATGGTGGTGATGGAGGTGAAGATGGTGATGATGATGGTGATAATGATGATGGTGATGGAGGTGGTGATGGTGATGATGGTGATGGAGGTGGTGATGGTGATGATGGTGATAGAGGTGATGATGGTGGTGATAATGATGATGGTGATGGAGGTGGTGGTGGTGATGATAATGATGATGGTGATGGAGGTGGTGGTGGTGGTGGTGATAATGATGATGGTGATGGAGGTGGTGGTGGTGATGATGGTGATGGAGGTGGTGATGGTGATGATAATGATGATGGTGATGGAGGTGGTGATGATGGTGGTGATAATGATGATGGTGATGGAGGTGGTGATGGTGATGATGGTTGTGATAATGATGATGGTGATTGAGGTGGTGATGGTGATGATGGTGGTGATGGTGATGATGGTGATGGAGGTGGTGATGGTGATGATGGTGATGGAGGTGGTGATGGTGATGATGGTGATGGAGGTGGTGATGGTGATGATGGTGATGGAGGTGGTGATAATGATGATGGTGATGGAGGTGGTGATGTTGGTGGTGATAATGATGATGATGATGGAGGTGGTAATGATGATGGTGGTGATAATGATGATGGTGATGGAGGTGGTGATGATGATGGTGGTGATAATGATGATGGTGATGGAGATGGTGATGGTGGTGGTGATAATGATGATGGTGATAGAGGTGGTGATGGTGGTGGTGATAATGATGATGGTGATGGAGGTGGTGATGGTGGTGGTGAAAATGATGGTGGTGGAGATGGTGGTGGTGATGATGGTGGTGATAATGATGGTGATAATGGTAGTGGCGGTGGTGGTGATGGTGGTGGTGATCGAGTAATGTGATGGAAGACATTTGCAATGGTTACTTAGACCATAGGAATTAAATATTTTGTTTTATGTTCAGAACAGGCATGAAAATATATTAATATGAATATGATCAGTATGAAGAAATATGGAGAGGAATACTGAAACATAAAAGAAAAGTATCTTCCTTCAGTTGAGATCGATAATTCTGATTTCATTTTTTTTAATCACTATATAATCTCCTGATATTGATGTTGGTTTTCAGGCATTTTATGTCATTAAAGCTCATTTACTGATATTTCTTCAACTGAAAAATGCATGTTTATGTGTGTGTGTTTTTCTGAGCAATTCTCCTAAAAGGTACCCGTCCGCGGACGTAAAACAAAATAATTAATTGTCACGGCCTTACGATACTTATAACCCGCAATGGCTATTTAGATATATCGCATAGCTACTTGTACATCGCACCTGCTGGCAGACTTTAATGTTGTGATGACCCCTCAAACAGTGTTCTGACAAACTATTATTAATTATAAGGTTTATAACTGACCTACTATGGAAATGTAGGGGGTAAGCTGTGACCATGGTGGGGCGAAGCGAAGCCTCAATGGTAGATCAGTTATGAACAATTAGACAATTTCTATTTACAAATGAAATTAAAATGAAAGATTATTTCAAAAGATAAACGCTAATCTTGTCATTTGGCGCGCATTCGCTTGCCTCCGACGTAGCGTAGCGCAAGAAGCATAAGGTTTCCCTAAATTTTTGGTGTTGATACCTCAATCAGCCAAAAAATATTACATTGATTACTTATCATTTCGCTTTTCAACGTATTTGCTATTTTGAAATAGTGTTGCTTATGACGCTGTTAAGCGCGTACTTCCGTTTTGTGTTGATACAGGTATCAACAAAATTTCTCGGCCAATCAGAATCGTCGTTTCTTAATAATAACAATGGAAATTAAATGATAATGACGTCATACCTCATAGATACGTCAACATGCACAATATTGGACTTTTGGCGATCCTTTAATTATATTAAGCCATGTCTGGTCAACTGGCAACAAGGTCATAGGCGGCACAGGCTTGCAATATAACCTTGCCATCATCGCTTTTTTTCCTACGCCATTTCACGCGATGATAAAACCCGAGAGGCATCGCAGGTACGGCATGTCGTCACAGTGACGTCATTCGGACTTCTGACGTAAACAGTGCAAAAGATTCAAAGGCAGAGGAACATATTTTAGTGTTTAGGGGAGAGTAAATGGGCAATGAAGGAAACGAATCTTATCTTGATGTAGGAAAAACAAGACTCACGTCTAAAGACGGTAGGTTTCGATTTATAGCTAGAATTTGTATTTTTACTGGAGACTTCTCGCTCAGCTGATCGTGTTGGCAACGTACGTATGAAGAAAGAATCCCTGATCCTGCATCGTATTGCATCGAAAGAAAAGCATTGCATGTACACTGTATACCTCATGATGGCATTTACTTGCAATACTTTATTTACAAATATGAAGCTCCAGTTCCAATCTGCATGAATCTTGCAGACAAACAATAGGCGATGACGGCAGAGGTAGATTTCAAGTGAAGAAAAGCGGAACTGAAATCGGACGCATGCGTAGGAGATTGCATGTCTGGTATTTCTTTCAGAACTTGGTAAAATCGATTTGCATCATAAAATTTGCAGAAATCAATATTCAGAAGCCAAAAGATTCAAAATTATGCAATAGCAAAGAAATACGCAAATGATAAAATGTATGATATTCATTTATAAATCGATATTAGTCATGTCTAAACACATTGTAAAACTGTTTTTAAACTTTGTAACTTTTATTTAGATCTACTCCCTCCCATCACGGACAGCATTCAAAGTGTGTGTGTTTCTTTCTTTTCTCAATACTTGTCTTCTTTTTTTTTTTTTTTTTTTCTTAAATTAATTTATTTAAGAAATGAATCTTTTTTTTCTGTTGATGCAGGTATCACCCGAAAAATTGGACAGAAAACTGCGCGTAACGAAGATTCTGATTGGCTAAGAAATTTTGTTCATACAATCAACATTGTCATGATAGGAAGTCTATTTATAGCACTACTTTAGAACCTGGTGTTCCCTCAAACACGAATAAACTCGTTGCTGAAAATACAATTTGTTGAAGTTTGCTTAACATTTCAAGGGTACAACTTCTTTTCTTATTACTAAAAATTTAACTGTGCATGTAGAATTTGCTCAAACTGGTCCTTATTCCAAAGATATAGAGAGACGATCGTTCTCTGTTTAAATCATGGCGGCTGCCATAACTTGTTATCGTCTGAGGAGTCAGTTGTATCACTGAGCAACCCCCCGAACTTATGAAATATATAGTGCGGTGATTGATTGCTTTTAGATCCAAGAAAACAGTCTGTTTTCCATAGGTAGATGATGTAAAATGATAAGAAATGTATCTGATATTTTTCAAGGAAAAGTACGAAAAATGCGGCGAAATATGGTCACTTCCTCTACACTAATTAGATTATGAAGAACAGATTAAATTAAGACATACCCGACATTCGATTCCATTTATCCTTTTCAAAAATTACAAACAAAGCGTCATCAAGATACGTCAGCCTTAAAGTGCAAAAGGGTGAAACAAGCACTAAGAGGTGGGATTAAACATGTTTACAAAAATCTATTTACTGTGTTGGGTTTGAGGTTTTTTTTTTGGGGGGGGGGGGGGGGGGGGGGGATAGGGTTTTTTTAATTTATGGTACAATTCATTACAATATCATTTGTGTGGAAATAAATGTATTCTAGAATGAGGTCATTTTTTTCTGTTTCGTAATATTTTTATTCCTTGAATTTTACAACATCAAATAAGAAATGAAATGAAATTTACTACATTGTGGGGTTTCTCTCTCTCTCTCTCTCTCTCTCTCTCTCTCTCCCGCTGGAAGGCTTTTAAGGAAATGTTTTAGAATAACTTCAATCATAAAAGAACATGTATGTTGAGTTCTTGCTATGCTGTTTTAAAAAGATAAGATTCGTAACCACACAAGGATTATAGTTGTATAATACATGATACTTGGTGCATTAAATATATTGGGGTTTTGTGTGAGTGACAAATATTTTTGAAGGGATAGGATATTTTTAAATAATTATTTGTTTCAAATCAATCACCCCAATGCAAAAACAGGGACATTGACACCAAAATTATATATACCGCCCACTTGAAAATATATATTCATGTACATTGCATCATTTAATGAATGGAAGAGATCTTATTTATTTATTTATTTATTTATTTATTTATTTATTTATTTATTTATTTATCTGATTTTATTTATTTATTTATTTATTTATTTATTTATTTATTTATTTATTTATTTATTTATCTAATAATCTGATTTGATTTATTTATTTGTTTATAAATTTACAAATTTATCTATAATCATGATAATCATTTATTCTTTATAATCATTTCATTCATTTCTCTGTACTTGGTATGAGAGCATATACATGTATACACTCGTACATGTACGCCGCGTTGATTCAGCACGATAAGTAGCACCTTGAACAAACAGCCTTTTGTTCAGAAAGAAATTTGAATAAAATTTGCATAAATAGCCTAAAATTTGTTACAAACTTACGCTTCTCTTCGTATTATAAAAGGGCTTTTTCTCAATATTAAAGTGAGGGTACATGTAACATAACACCCCATGTAGATTTTTATCACACGCTTCATTTGTGTTTATGAGAGAGTGACAAAAAGCATTATCCTTTGGCATGTGAAAATGGGTATTATTAACATCGTCTCGTGTTTGGTACAACTGGCTCTTTCTATATGTGTAGATGCACGTAAAATGCATAAATAGACTATACTAGTATTGACATAATATGTTTCAAGTGACGATATATGTTATAAAGCTATTTATCATATGATACACCCTTTATGCACTGTAATAATTTTTCTGTCTATCGATGTATAAAGAAAAACCGAATGCGCAAACTCTATTCAAGAAGCGGATTATATTTTGTTTGCATCGGTTTTCATCCAATTTTTGTTGAAGAAAATTTCTTTATCATAAGGTTTTATATCAAAAATATCCGTTTCAATTGATTTTGTACATATACAAAACGAATTAATTTTGTACTAGATCTAGTGCATTAATTTACATAAATTGTTTTATCGGGCAAATGAAGCTTACAGTAAATGGAACTCGCTCTGTTTTTATTTATAATTCATGCATTGATTTCATTGGCATTGATTTCATTGAATTCGCTCTTTTTTACTGCTAATTCGGGCATCGGTTTTATTCACTTTTCCTCGGACAGAATAAGTGAATTTCATTTAATTCTGATTCTAGCACGCATGTATGAACATCGTTGAATAGAACCGTCATGGAAGCATGGCTTTCGGAATTAACTTTCGCTATTTTACCTTTGTCCTGAACAGCTATAGTCGATCTAAATCTAATAGAATCCTTTTATCGTATTTTGTAAAAATATGGGATCCGCTATGTCTGACTACCCAAATTATAACACAAACTCCTACATGTAAGCTAGATTTCAATTTCTGTTTTTGAGTACATATAATTTAACACTCGTTGCTATTTAAGTAGATTTATCATGTTTATCCCTCTCAATTTTCGAATTTCTAAAACATGTGACCTGTAGCATCATAACCCACCCATCCTGTTTCGTCTTTTGGTACATTTTTGGACGTAATAATTGTCACACTCTTTGGCCATATTAATTCAATTGGTTCGATTGAGGATCACTGACGAGAGTTAAGTACCTGAAACGTGCATGTCTGTCCTTAAATGATGCTATTGAATTTGAAGACGTGAATTCAGGATCAAATCCCACCAATGCATGATGTGTAATGATGAAACGTCCTGCAGAAATCATTTGATGAACTATGCAACAATAAAATTGCTAATTTAGCTATGATAATTTTTGTGAGTTTATTGTCCACAGAACACAGCGGCTGAGCCTCACACGAAAGCACCATGTGAATTTCATATGAAAGTTTATGTGAAACTCATATAAATTTTCATATAAGATTTATGTAAAAAATATTTCACATGAATTTAACATAAATGACTTCACATGAATTTTACATGAATTTTTCTACGTGGCATTCATTCAAAATTGAATAAATATGAAATTCATGTCAGAAATTTCACATGAATTTCTTTTTAAAAACATTTATGTAAATTTCATGTTCGTGCTCTTTTCACATAAATTTCAGGCGAACTTTTACGTAAAGTTCATGTTAATTTTACATGAATTTTATACATTTGTATGAGGCACAATTGGCTGGCTGTGTTAGTCTATCTGAGTTTAAATGCATATGATATATACTGCTGATGTATATGTTCTGGAGCTTTTTTATGTAAAGTTGAAATATTTCAGTCTTACTTCCGGTAAGCACTTGTGAAAAAAAAAGATTATATGTCCCTGCTTCCGGTATACTCTTGGTACCAATTTAATTAGAATTTAAATTGCTCCCGACTTAACGATAAGAGACGTAGCAAATCAATTTAAGGGGGAGATCATCTACTAAAGGGCACAATGCGAATGTTAGAATGCTGTGACGTCTTCTAGACGAAGCTATTTCAGACAGAAGTGTTCAGCCATCTTGTCAAATTTCTTATTCCGAGGCGGAGCGTGCGACGAAAAGGCCCGAAAATGTGCAATTGGCGAACTTCAAACAAGGACGGACTTGTGACTGAAGCGATATTTATCGAACAATCCGTGCATGAATGACAGTCGTAACACAGGAGTTCGATGCCAACGATCCACAAGAATATCCGCCCCTACTTTCCTAATAGATACACGACTATAGAGAGATGTGAAGGGGCGGGTGTCATTGAGGGTTGTTGGCATCGAGCTCCTGTGAGTCGTAACTAAAGGCAGATGTGAAAGGGTCTTTATACAGTGTATTGTTTGAATCTTTATTCATTTTCACTCAAATTTAATCTTAACTGGGGAAATTAAATTAAACAAAAAAATTGTTTTTACAGTGTTCCTTGATATCCCGTGTCACCCCCCCCCCCCCCAAAAAAAAACTCTTGCGCTTGTGTATTGGGTAATCAACAAACACGATTTGCATCTGCAGCAGGTGTAAAAGATTCTAATTGACAGCAGTTGTATCTATATATCGAATATATATTTTTCAGGCGAGGTTCTAGAGATTGGCAACAGGGGGTAGGGAGTCCCTATAAATTCATTAAATTACTCGTTTTTTTCTGATATTTGAGTATATCTTCTTAAACTCATACCCTTGACCCCTAAAAGTGCATCAATCTCCCCCTCCCCCTCCAAGTAAATCCTAGATCGATGCATTGAATTTTGTTTTATGTATCAATTAATCATGTTATTTCCATGAACTTCGCTATAATGTTTAGGTAATTGGCCTAAGCAGGTTAAAATTCAGTTCATGCTCTCATACATACATGAAACGATAACCTATGGTACCCTCACCTTACCTTCACACAGGTTTCATCTTCTGCTAAAAAAAATTTCTTTATTCCGAATTTGCTGTACAAAATGTACCTGGTTGTCATGGTTACGATTCACTAAAATAAGTTCTGATGTAGTACAATAACATTCCATATGTAACGACCAGCTATATACATGTAGGTAATGTGTTATTCTCTACATTCACGTGAAAATAATGATAAAATCGACGAATCCATCAATTCTTCATCAACCCTACAACATTTGGATAATAACGTATGCGACACGAGGCGCATGTTGGATTACGACGCATGACATTAAAGTTGCCTTTAAAGTATCATTATTGGGTGACGACGGGATGCCAGATGGATACGCCCAGACGCGGATGCAAGAAGTGGGGAAGGAAACCGTTTGACAAGAATGATATATAGGAAAGAAAACAAGAAATTCTCAAAAATGATGTTCACGCACAATGTAACATCGGTTTGACCATATATACCCAGAAGCGAATGCAGAAAGAGGACGTAGGTAGTCGTGGGTACATGTAAGTGCCAAATTGTCGAGCCAAATTCGGGAAAAAACGAGTCATATTTACGTATTAAAAAATATGTTCACGTAATATCGGTTTGGTCTACAGGGGTAAGGTATTATTGGTCACAAACCCAACACTGTTCTCTACAAATCTATATTAGAAATATGTATAAGTAGAGTAAAGAATTTGTGCTAAGGAAATGGTTTTTGACCAGGCTATGATACCTCACCCCTGGGGTTTGGTCCTGTTAGGGAAGTATCCTATGACATATTAAAATCAAAATTTAAATAAAGTCGTCATTACTGCATATCTAAATTTTGATTTAAATATGCCATAGGAAAGAGGCTTTTAGTATTTGTTGGAACCCCTGACGGAAATGACTGGATCCGCACCTGGGATTGTGATAATAGTCATCCCAAGGTGTATCATTATCGATCGGTCCATCTAGACGCTGTGGATCCCTTATTTCATCGTGATAACCCAAGGATAATGCGAAAAAAAATTATCATTAATTTCAATGTTTTCATTACAAGTGAAATAGAAATTTTTATTCTCAATACTGACAAGATGTATGCTTAAATCAGTTGCATGTTTCCTTCGGGTAAAGGTAGTTCTAATATGGAATCAATAAAATAATGATAAGAATAAGGTTGTTCTATGGGACATTTGACTTCGAGTGTCAATGTATAGGTTAGAAGCTAATTTGAAGTTTCTACATGAATAAGAAGTGGGCGGATATACTATTTGAGCAGCTTTTGTCGGAGGTAGGATCCATGAAGACGATTTCTTCACAGATTCTTCACAAATAAGGCGAGCAATTTCAGAGCCTGTGATTGGCCTAGCTCAAATGTTGCCATCTAAGTGGATATTATAAAAAAATGTCTGAAATCTTTCTAGAAGGAAAGGCAAATTGAACATGATATATGCGATGACAGAAAAAAAGAATGATCTAGCAAGATTACCTTTTTTCAATGACTTAATATGATGATTTCGTTTTATACTTTCATAAGTTTGTTTTTCTCTACCCCCCCCCCCTCCCCAATTTATAAAATGTTTCAATTCCATAACAGTGAAAGATGACAATGTCTGATATTAACTTTCACTTCGAATTTGAACGACATAAAGATACACAAATTTTCGGCCCCATGGTCCATTTTTACACTGAATAAATATCCAGTGTAAAAAAAAAACGGCATACAAAAAACACTCTAATACAGAAATTTTCGGCCCCTTGGCCTTCATTCGGTTTTTAAAAAAAGACATTTTTTTACACTGGATAAAAGCCAAGGGGCCAAAATTTGTGTATAAGAGTGCTTTTGTTTTTATTCGTATCATCCCTTGAATCCCTTCCCTCTGGAAGAAATATTTCAATTTATTATAAAATGAATAAATAATAAATTCAGTTAAAAAAAATTAAATAAAGCAAAATATTACCTCGATCTTGAATGTACTTCACACACCTACATGTAAAGACGGTCGCACAAATCACACCTTGTTGGTTGTATGTTTCACTTTCTATCAATCAGTGAATTATTGATTTTCCTAACGCTGCATCACACACTGCGGGTCCCAAGACTTGTGCATGGGTTGCGTATGAATTTTGCATTAATTAACTCTATTTTGACCCCAAAAAATGTGAAAATTGACAACGCGGCGAACGTTTAAAGGAAATGAGAGTTATTAAAACCAATAAACTGGGGAAAAAAGATTCATCCACATGTACAAGAGAAGGAAGTGGGTTTTTTATGCCAAAACCTTGATGAACGTTTTTATAAAGAGTTGAGAACAAGAACTTGAAAATTTTCGTCCTAAAGGGTGGGCGAGTCGAAATGAATCAAATTTAAACTTTGTGGTTTTAAGCCATGTTGAGTTTGATGTCCATGTTAATTAGGCATCCATTTCTTTAGGACATTTTCTAAATGGACAATCTTAAATTATATATGTTAATCTTTATAATTCGGCTCTTTTGATAGTGTAATCCTTCCTTCTTTCCACTTTTAGATCAATTACGATAAATACCCGAGGCAGTGCTAGTGACATTAACAAAATCAGACATTAAGAGAGGGAATCACTAACCATAGAGCATTCCCTATGAAAATCATGGAAACTGCAAAAAATTACATTTCAAATTTTCTTATTTCATCGAAAGAAAATGTAGGATTCTAAACAAAACGGTGCATGATATTGATATTGAGTCAATTTTTCATAGTATTTATGGCATTTAAATTTGTTACCATGGAAACCGCTTTTTTGTGTATATCAAAATGTCTAAAACGGCAAAATGTACACTATGTTTTCTTTAGTTTAAATGAAAGATGTCATTATTTCAGAAATGTGATATCATTGTTTGAGGTTTGGTCTTTAAGAATGATTATTAAAAATCCTCTGCATATATTGAATATGTTGCTATGGTAACCGGAAGTTGACCTAGTTTTCATAAAAGGCCTCAACTAAATTTTATAATTTTTTATGGTCAGCTAGTTCAAATCTGCAACCAGGTACAAACGAAAATAAACTGATTCAGTATAGTACTAAAGTTTATTGAGTTATTTCAAAAATAAAATTGAGAAGCCTCTTAACGGTTGCTATGGAAAAGAAGCTTAAACTTTCTTAATTTTGTGTAAAAACAACAACGACCAAAAATGATATCTTACTCTTTTTCTTCTGTATTGACTGGATTCATTCGTCATTTTGCCGTAAAATCAATTTATAAATGTTACTTTGGTGCTGAATGAAATAATTGAATCCTTTTATATATTTTTTGTTTCCATAGCAACCATTAACTCGATAGCAACTCCTCAAAATAAGAGTTTAACAGAGATTTTGAGACCAAAAAATTAACATTATGTTTTAGTTTTATGCCGTTTAGAGTGAATCAGTGACACACAACCTACGCACTGCATAGCAACCATTCATGGCATCCATAGCAACCATGAATATCCCATAGCAACCGTTGTTGTTTCTTGAATTAAATCCGATGTAACCATATTCCTAACAATCATAAATCTCTATTAGCCAAATTGTACCATAAACTTTTTGAAAAACTTCAAGAAAAATGCAAATTAAACCCATGCTCTCCTTATCAGTATTTTATATGTCCTTAGCAACGGATAAGAGTGTAAAATAAAAGGCTATAATGACTCTATTTATAAACCAAAAGCTGATATGTCTGGGAATAAAGATCAAGAATAACTGATGAGGGTAGAAGTCAATTAGGTATGTGAAGTTTCAACAAAATCCAGCACCTCCATGTGCCAAATTATTTTGATCCTTACATGGAACAGTACTTAATATGGATTCCCTGTAAAAACCTAAAACAGATGGCCACAGCATGTCATGGATTTTGATGAAAACTTCTGTAATTATCAAACTTAATCTAAAAACAATGAAAACAAACTACATAATTGTATTTGAACCATGGTTACCATGGTTATGGGGTCCATCTATTCGACACTATCAAATATATGAGAAATAAGACATATTGTGGCATTCTGTTGTCATGGAAACCATGGTCAAAATTAAGGTCTATCTTTAGGGGCATTTTTTTTTTGCCTAATTTTGACTAATTTGAAGGTTGAAAACCATAATTTGGCACATTTTATGGGTATTCGATGTCACCTAGACAAAATCAATGTCCATATCTGAAAAAATCAAGAACAAAAAATTAGGGTGAAACTCACCATTTTGTCATCAATACTAATCAAAAACTGTTGCTATAGCAACTTTGAATCAAAATTTCCGTGTACCGCAAATTTAAAAACATTGTTTTTCCCCATTGTTGAGTCTATGATTATGAAATAGCATACCTGTATACAAATTGCGTTTATCATTATCACTTGACATTCTAATCATTTCAAGGTCATCTGTCCAAAGCTCAAGATTATATCTAACTTTAGACTCAAATTTACACAAAAAACACGATTTCCAATTATTTTGAATTGATTTTTCTAGCTTGTTTTATTAGATATTTTGATTTTGAATATTGACAGTTGAACAATCTATCAAAAGAAGTAGAATTCATCACAGTTTTGTTATATTATATTTCACTTCTATGTATGACATACTTTCAATAAAATTGAGTTTTCTACATTTTTCTCATAAAAAATGTGACATTTATTTGGGTCTTCAATGGTATTCGATATTTTTCATACTCATCCGAACAAATAAAGCATTTATCATACTTTGACCCCTTATTGATTGTTCCATACCGTTTACTGTTAATCATATTCATACATAACATTTGGTCTGAAAGTAGCAAATATATTTCAATGACCTTGAAAATTGATCAAATGACCTTGACATTTTTTCAAGGTCGTGTTAGCATCAAATTATCTTAATACATCTACATACCAAGTTTTGTAACGATAGCAGGGATACATCTTTAAAAATCAGCTTTTTACTTATGACATGTATTTACACCTTCGTACCAAATGTTACCATAGTAACCTATTTCAAAGGCAAAAAACAGAAAAATCTCATTTCTACATAAATTTCCTTTGATTCCCACGAAGTCCTAGGATAGGCAACTGTAATTCTAATCTTGTGCAACTGCATTATTACTAATGTCAAACGTAAATGAACTACAGGTAAAATCAGGTCTAAATTGGCCTAAAATGGCACATTTTGAATAAGCAGTTTTCTTGAAATTGAAGCAAATTGATATAGCGACATTAAGAAGGAGCATTGAATAATCATATTATATTAACTTAAGAGAGTTTTAATAATCTGTTCAGAAAATTGCATATACATTCAACATTCGTTTCCATGGTAAAGGCCAAAGGGATGCATAAAATGGCCTTATTTCATGGGTTTTTATACAAAACCTTGGTTAACATGGCAACGAAACGTCAGAGAAAAGAATGGAAGGTCATTTTGTTCTGAGGACATCATATACACCTTGTACACAAAAAATATCCAAAATCTGAGACATGTCTTGGCCAAACATAACAGATTTTTTTTTTAGGTTTTTATAAGAGAATCCGTATTAAAAATCTTGTATACAGCCCAAAGGTTGCAGTTTTGACTGGATCTTCACCAAACTTCATGCAATTACTGTTTAGGACATAGAAAGAACCCAATGGATTTTCAAGGTCAAAGGACAAGGTCACAGACTGTTAGTGTTTTAAATCTTTGTATACTGCGTAGAGGGTACATCTTTTGGAATGGGTCTTCACCAGACTTCATACACTTATTGCCTATGACTTGTGTAAGACTACTATTGATTTCAAGGTCAAGGTCACAGATTGGAAATGATAAAAAAAATATATGTATACAGCCATGATGGCACAATTTCGATTGGAGCGTCTGACGAGCCAGTAAGGCTCGTCCTGGAGTTCACTGTAGCATATTCTACTCCTCCTCCTCCTCCTCCTATAGGAGGAGGATGAAGAGGAGCAGGATATTCTTCAGCGATCCCCGGACCATCTTATATCTGACACTTTTTCTATAAAAGATATCGAATGGTCCCTCACAGAAATATTTGATAATATGAAATAAATCGGTATTATGCATCTATGGAGCTGAAAGGTATGGTAAATAAGGCGTATATCTCGTTGTTAGGTAAAATGGGCAATTTCTGTGACATTTTAGATAAAAGATAAGATCCAACTTTTAAAAAATGCACATATAACTAGATAAAACCCCGTCATAAAAAGTTAATTTCAATTATTGGAAATGGTTGCTATGGAATACAATTGGTTGCTATGGAGGATTTATCACATCTTATATTACAATTACTCATTTTTCTGCATATCACTGTAAGTCTTTCCATAATGAGTACACAATAGATATCCATACGAGGTAATATAAACAAACCGGTACCATATATCTACTGAACTGAGAGGTATGGTAACTATCTCGTTGCTAGGTTAAAATGGGCAATTCTAATTACCTTTTTGATAATAGATACATTATTTGCAACATAAGAAAATATCCTTTTATGAGTCTAATAAAAAATTGCATATATAACTAGATAAAAGCCAGTAATAAAATGATAAATCTAATTAATGAAATTGGTTGCTATGGAATAAAATTGGTTGCTATGGAGGATTTATCACATCTTATGTACGGAATTTCTCATGTTTTGTAATTTGCGTATTATTGTAAAACTTTCAGTACATTAGTACGGAATAAATATCCATACTTGGTAATATAAGATAAACCGGTATCATGCATCTACGGAGCTGAAAGGTATGGTAGCTAAGGTATATATCTCATTGCTAGGTAAAATAGGCAATTCCTGTGAAATTTTGGATGAAAGATGAAATATGCAACTTAAAATATCCTCATATGAGCCAAACAAAAATTCATATACATAACAAGTAAAAAAAACTTGTCATAAATAATTAAATTTAATTATTGAAAATGGTTGCTATGGAATACAACGGTTGCTATGGAGGATTTTTCCCATATTACATATAAATACTGTATGTCTCCCTTAGTTCACTTATACAAAATAAGAGGGAAAATTCATTTGTAAATAAGAAAAGTCATTTAAAATTATTGGTATTGAAAATAATAAATTTTGAATTTTACTGAAAAAAGGGACTTTTTTAAACATTTTTTTTCCCGAGTTCCCTCAAAAAGGCTTCCCAATTTTTTTCATGATCATAATAAAGTTATGATTGGTTAACCACACGCAATCTGTATTATATGTCCTGACTGTTGCAGATTTGAAATATTGAATTATGTTTTAGAGACACAATTTCAATTTTTCAAAATTTAAGAGATAGGCCTACTTCAGGTTACCATAGCAACGGAGTCACTTCAGTCTAATGCATGTTATTCAATTTTTCTTTAACACTATACATGAGACATTTGTTTGATACTAAATTCAATTTAATTGAGCAGTGGGAAACATGAAAAAAATACGTTGGAAATCTAAAAAAAATATGGAATTTTTTTTTTTTTTTTTTTTGGTCTCATTGGCAGGTTTCCATGGTAACAACTAAAACACAGGCAAATATTCATTTAAAAAGTTTAAAAACCTTTTTATTGCTATAAATGGTCAAGGAGCATCAAAATGATTACAAAAAGGTGAAAAAACGAAAATCAAAATTTTGAAGTTTTCATGCATGCAATGCTCGATGGTCAGTGATTACTCTTACTTGTTATATTAATTGTTGTTATGTTGTTTATATACCATTTTGTCTATGTGAAAAGTTGGTTGGAGATCAGCCTGCGCACTGATCGGTTCCCCGACAAAATAAAGTGATCACGTAAGATACAGTAATCGGAGTTTTCCCTTCTTGTGAAAATCTAGACAACCGTTTGCTGAGGTGCAAGGACTGCACTATCAGAATCCTTGGGAGGTCATAGTATCGTCGGTCGCTCAGTTTTATGAGCTATCTCTGATCATACTACACTTACGGTATACCAATATGTAAGTGTGCCAAGGGACAATAGAGGGTACTTGATAAATACTTTTAATGATATTTATATTTCTTCCTTTCAAAACACGGTTTCTTTACATGTATATGTACATTCTAATATGTTAACGTACATGAAATGAATGCTCATGTAGATAACGAAAACCTCTGAGTATACATGTAAGTCACATAATTACTAACGAGAAATCGCACCAGTGTCTCAAATAGTACTCCTTGAAAATATTTGCCGACACCATCACTGCCAACCTGCACTCAAGAATATAGGTCGTATCAGGGATTCAACCCGGAATTAGTTCTAAACAAAGCATCTGAACAACTCTGATGCAAGTGCTTAAAAAATGTCCGTTACATTAAATTTGGAGATTTCTTATTTATTTCACATCAGATTCTACTTATTTCAAAATCTTTCAAAATAATTTTACGTATTATCGTATCATCTTTTCTGCAAAGTCTTTTTTTTTTTCTCTCTCTCTCTTTAAATAGGATTTTACAATTTCCTTAATGTTTTAATGATTTTTTTTGGAGGGGGGGGGGGGTCGAGAAATGGTAAAGGAAGGAATAATTCAATAAACATCCTCCCACTCTTCTCTTCTGACATCATAAGTACTCATTAAGCATCATTCAATTATCAGGGGCAGAGCTAAAATATGTCACAGGACCTGGATACCTCTCAAGGGGAATGCTCTTAATCATACAAAATCGCTGGGAACTAGTGAAAACTTTGTCGTCTAAATGGATCTGTCCATCAAGTTGTTGATTGAATAGCAAGAATGGATACACACATGCAATGCATTTATTAATTGATTGAATGAATTTTGACATGTTTTCGATGCAGTAAAGTGCATTTGAGTAATTTCTCCTTACGTTCACCATTTATTCAAACTGAAAAAAATGCCATCATGTCATTATTTCTCCTTTCAGATTGTCAACATCGTCTTTCGAAATTTTCTTAGGAATTGCCTTTTTGGATAAAAAAAATACCAAATAATTTGAGTTTGAATAAACCTTCATTTACATAATTATGCCAATAGCCCAATGACGTACGTTGTATATATATCTACATCAGTGGCGTAGCCACTACATGTGTATGCTTGTACAGTATGCTAAATCTAAATACACACCTGTACTTTCTCGGCAGTTAACATGATGCTCTGGAGTGGCTATTTTTCGTGATTCTACCACGCATGGTCAAAACCCTGATGAACCCCAACCAGACGCATTGATCTGGGGATGATAGAGCCTTTTTTAAATGCCTTAACCCGGGTAACTAGCTATGCCGCTGATCCACAGGTTGATCGTTCATGTACACGTAAAAACGATAAACCTGATAACATATGAAGGTTAAAATGACCATAAAAATGACCGACAATTTAGCCTCTTGACTATGTACGAACTGCATTTTCTTACCTGTGTGTTCACATCCAATCTAATATCAGGCTGTCAGGTGTAAGCTCCCCATCTTATCAGAATGGTATCGATACGCCGAACAGTGGGTTTTACATGTTTCGATAACCAAAGGGGTAACCGTTATCATCACGTGTAAAGTGAAATCAAACGAATCTGTACGTCACATTTCTTTAAGTTAATGGGCGGACCTAGAATTTTTTTTCCGTGGGAGGTGGGGGGGGGGGGGGGTTTGAGCGTATCGAAGGTTGGTGTCCAGTCAATGATTTTGAAAAAGAATAGTTTTTAGGAAACAATGCATAAAAGTGAGAACAACATTTTTCTTTTCTTACATTCTAGGAGGAGGGGTAAGCCGGTGCTGAAAAGGTGACACTTGTTTATTTTTTTTTTTTTCTTTTAGGAAATTATACATATAAGACAGAACAATTATAATTAAAGGAAGAGGGTTCAACCTGACCAAGTCTCCTCTTTATTCGTACTCGTTCTTTTAATATTCAATGGATCCTCCTATATAAACGACATGTAAAAGTCGATGGTTTTCATTATGTATGGAAGGAATATTTACCCACTGAGCCTGAAGAGATATTGGTGCTGCATTACAAAGATAACATTATAAATATTTCATAATGATTGGTTTATCACACGTTTCCCAAGGCATAACCAGATTGATGAAAATGTCATTAAACATACATGTATCAAGGTTAAAATGTTACAATATTGCCCGTAGATTTCCATTTTACGGGTTCTCTAGTGAACATTCAAAACTCTGTGGAGTGTGAGATATGTAAATGAACAATTGTCTACAGTCATGTACATGTACCTTTTAAGGATATATATGCCATAAAGGAAGAGATAATTGCTGTCTCCGTTGAGAAGAAGAAGAAGGTCGCAAAGTAAACGCACAAGATTATAACAAACATCGGACAACATGAAAAAATCACCACATCAATAAACATCGGACAACATGAAAATATCACCACACCAACAAATATAGGACGACATGAAAAATCACCACACTAACAAAGGACAACATTAAAAATCACAACACCAACAAACAACGGACAACATGAAAAAATCACCTTACCAACAAATATAGGACGAAATAAAAATCACCACACTAACAAAGGACAATATTAAAAATCACAACACCAACAAACAACGGACAACATGAAAATATCACCATACCAACAAATATAGGACGACATGAAAAATTACAACGCCAACAAACAAAGGACAACTCACCACATCAACATTCAACAGACAACAGGAAAAATCACAATGCCTACAATCAACGGTCAACATCGTGCCAACTATCAACGGTCAACACGAAAAATCACCACATGAACAAACAACGGACAACACGAAAAATCACCACACTAACAAACAACAGACAACACGAAAAATCACCACACTAACAAACAGCAGACAACACGAAAAATCACCACACCAACAATCAACAGACAGCACAAGAATCATGCATGGCATTGCATTAAGGTATCCGATGTACAATAGGGCATTTTTCCATGCCTGGTAAGGTACTATATAAACTATATTTTCTGAAAGGTTATAATGCCCACTGCTTAAAATCAATAATATTGGGGTCAGAAAAATAAAGGGGAATAATTGGTGAAGCATTTGAATTGTCTATTTTCTCTGTATAATCTATGCAAAATGACGAAGTTGTTAAGAGCCGAGAGTCTTATATCTGTACCCAGGGCATCATTACCTTTCAGAAAATATATAGTTTATAGTACCTTACCAGGCATAAAATTTACCATACATGTACTTTACGATGGAGATGATTAAAACGCTATGTAAAATGACTATTGTGCAACGGATCCTTTGGAAAGCTATTTCGTAATCATATGGCCGTTTATGGTAATGTGGGGGAATTCGCACATTGTAGAAAGAGGGATAACTCTAAACTAAATCGTGGCATTCGATCTGAATGATACGTACAGTAAGTGACCCATAAGCTCATATAATTTCCAAATATGCTTGTTTACTCGAATCTACGCATATTGATTGGTCCAAAATACACGTTCATACCCCCAATGAACACGATAAAATACCGGATGAGCCGGAACTACTATCATCAAAATCATTTAATGTTGCTAAGATCGGCTTTTGAATGATAAAAATGCAAAAAAATATATATACACATGTATATATTTGTTAACCGTAGTCCTTAGATATAAATACGATATCAGAATTAATGAAAATTGTGTGACAATTCGATGATGTACCGGTGTACGCGGTTCTGACAGCGTTTATAGGTTCCTATGCGCCTGTTTTTGAAGCTCCTTAGACCATTCCCTGTCCTTAAATTTTGATGATAGAAAGAAAATGCAGTAAAATCATGAGAGAAACCGAATCTCCAATCTATTTTCTTCAAAATTACAATCCTATCGTAACAGTTTCCCGCGTTTGCAATTTTCCAATGGCTGACGACTGTCAACGTGCAAAAAATCTGAATGAAAAGGACCGAAGATCACTATTTCAAACAATTTCTATGAGATACAGTCGTTCTGAACATATGAATTAACTTTTCCTGTGATGTGTAAAACCGCGTAGCGTAGCGAAGCGGTTTTACGCAAAATTTGTGATGCGACAAACCAAAGTTCATACTCCAATAAACTGTCAAAATTGAACAGTCAATGCTTATATAAATATATTTGAAACGAGATTAGAATTATATTCAAGAAATTCTTGAGTTTTTCTCAGTAAAGATTAACTTTCGCGCATGCAATTAACTCTGTTCAACTAGAACATTTATTTAGAACTATGTTTTAAGATGCCAATTAAATCGCAACGCGAAGCATGGCTTGTAAGCCCACATCATATATTCATAGCAAATGAAGTGGTTATCCGGATTGCAGGCGGAATGAAATGAGGAACAAGGGGGAGGATTATATATGAACATAAAATAATTGAACATTTATCATTTATAACATTAATTTCGAGGTCCAACACACAGGCACCAGATTCCTAAAAAATCAAAACCCCATCGTTAACGCCCTCTTCTCTTCTCGAGAAGAGAGCGTTTAAGATAGGGTTTTAATTTTTTTTTTTTTTTTTTTTTGATTTTTTTAAGGAATCTGGTGCCTGTAGTCCAACATTATACAAGTCATTTGCATTTTTGGTTTCAAGTACTAGTCCAGTCAAATTTCAATTTAACCCTGAAAAAATTGCAACAGAAATAATTTTTGTTGTAAATGATAAAATGATATGTACTAAATGACATATAAAAAAGGAAATCTAATGAGGGGAATTTTTTTTTTTTCAGAAAAAGATATCTTTTTGTGCAAAAATCGCTAGAAATGGGAAAAAATTTATAACTTTAACATGGATAATGATTTTTAAAATAAGAAAATGTGAATTTATAGTATTTTAGGTGCTCTTTCAGATTATATAAATTTCAAGTTTCAAATCCTACTTTAACTGTGTGTTTTGGGGTAAAAAAGTCAAATTTTTGTAAAATTTCATAGAAATTTGAGGAAATTTTAATTACTCTCTGCTTCTCAGTTCCCCAGTTTTGCAAACATTCATTCAATGATGATTTAAGGATATCTTTAACGTTTCTTCTTTTAAATGACATATATTTTATATTCTTAATATTTTTTCAAAATACTCGAAATTGTCGTTTTAATACAGAAATCTGTGTTTTAAATTAAAAGTCTGAGATTTTTGTATATCAATTTCAGCAAACCCTATCCATTATGAAATCAATGATTGAAAGATATTTTCTAGCGTATTTTTTCATACTATTTCAGATTATATATTTATTACTGGTATTTAATCCATAACTGAGGCGTTTTGGGGGGAAAGGTAATTTTTTCATTAAAAATCACTGATTTCTGGATAATATTTATTGAATCTATTGGATTTGTTTAAAATGATGGCAGGAATGTACTTTCAACTGTAATTTTTTAGATTCATTCATAAATTAAATATTTGAAACAAAAGGGTATATTTTCTACTTTATTTTGGGCAAAATGCTTGTTTTCTGTTTAAAAATAACAGATTTCTGGACAAAATCTATAAATTCATTATCTTAGCTAGAATTATAGAGTCAATGCTACTTTCATATGAAAAATAGTAATCTTACCAAATAAAGGTAAAAGAATGAAATAATTCATTAAAATCAGGATTTTTGGGTGTAAATTTGTATTTTTCTTGCAAAAAACCACTTATTTTAGAAAATAATTATCATTTCTTCTAGTCTACCTAATATGACACATTTTAGCTTTGGTGGAGTGCTATTTCTTATTAAAAGTGGATAGGAATGTCATCTGAGAATTGAAATTTTATTTATATGCTTTTTTTGGGCAAGAAAACTAATTTTTGTGTTAAAATCACTTATTTCTGTGAATAATTTGTAAAATTTATATATATTAGTAAATCAAAGCAGGAGAGGTTTCCTCTAATTTGAAGGCATTTAAATGATCAAGTGAAATGATTCAGGAGAGATTGGTTTGATTATTTTGCTATTTTGGAGGGAATGCGTGAATTTTTATTTAAAAATCGCCAATTTCTGGAAAATCTTTATTTCTATAAAATGCTACATTATTTATGATATTCAGAAGAGTTGACTAGGTACATGTAATATCATAGTTTGTCATTCTAAGTGATGTAATGTAATGTGTACTTGATGGTATTATTCGTTCATTTGTTTGATATTTTGGCAAAACATATGTTTTATTTAAAGAAAAAGCTAAAATCAAGAAAATCACTACAGAAAGTTTTATTTTACAAAATTAGATTTTCTATCAAATTGTTAATCTTTTCTTGATTTACCCATCAATATATTCAATTCAATTCAATTTCTTTATTTTCACAAGTTGTACATGGTACCGGTACATGGTATTTACAACATATTCAAATCTTGTGAAGTATTGTTATATTTGTGATAAAAATATAAAACCAAATGGAAAAGCAAGCACTTAACTGAAAATGCAATAAACATATTTAGAAGTTATATGTTGCAAGATTTCTAAAGATAAATGCTTGCTAATATGTACTTTGATGTAATGTATTTTACCCCAAATATAACAATATTACACAAAATTGAAGTAAAATGATGAATAAGTATAAAGAATAAACTGTTAAATAGCAAATAAAGATACAATGTAATAATAGTTGTAATTTGAAAAATGAGACTTTCTATAATAAAGAGGTAGGGGTAAAATCTGCTGTTTTTGGCCCCTTTTTTTTGCTATTTTCATATTGATGTTTATTAAAATTGAATAGAAAAATGATAGTGTAAATATATATAGTGTTGCTCACTATTACCAAAATTAATGATAAAATGTTAACAACAAGATTTCCTATCAACATCATACTTTAAAGTATATATAGAGCAAGCACGTGTGACAAAGTCATACTTTTCATGTACATCTAGAATATTGAAAGTAATGTCTCATGTGAGTTTGAACCTGTTACATGCCCTTGCTCTAGGGCCTACAATGGTAGGTATGTATGTCCCTTGCCGCAAAATATATATTTCTATTGTGAAGACATAGACCTAAACTTTCAATCGTTTTGCTCTAAAAGGTAGGGTTTTAGAGAAACCACATGAAAAATGTGCTTTTTTTTGCTTACAAGAAGCATGCTGAATGAGAAAATATGATATTTTGATCAGGGCCAAAAGTTGTCACTTTTGCCCCTACCCTTTTTCTATGTCTTTATATAAAACATCTTTTTTGCCCCAAAATTCAACAAATTAACAAAGGATACCTAAAATTCATATATCTTACAAGGACAAATTATGATATACCCAAGATTATACTTTCGAATATAATAAATAATGTAATATTTCATAGTAAAAAAGATTTTCCACAAATCGGCGATTTTTAAATTAAAATTCAGGCATTCCCCCCAAAATAGCAAAATAATCAAACCAATCTCTTCTAGCTCATTTCACTAGATAATTTAAATGCCACTAAATCATAGGAAACCTTTCCTGCTTTGATTTACTAAAATATATAAATTTTAAAAATCGTTTTAAGAAATAAGTGATTTTTGCACAAAAAATTGGTTTTTTGCCCAAAAATAGCATATAAATTCAGTTCTCACATGACATTCCTATCCCTTTATATCAAGAAACAGCATCCTATTAAAGCTAACACGTGTCAATTCGGGCAGATTAAATGAAATAGTAATTATTTTCTCAAAATAAGTGGGTTTTTTAACAAAAAACACAAATTTTCACCCAAAATGCTGATTTTAATGAATTATTACACTCTTTTTACATTTATTTGATAAAATTACTAATTTTCAATATGAAAATAGCTTTAAGTCTTTAATTTAAGCTAAAATAAATAAATCTATAGAATTTGTCCAGAAATCTGTTATTTTTAAACAGAAAACAGGTATTTTACCCAAAATAAAGTAGAAAATATACCCTTTTTGTTTCAAATATGTAATTTATGAATGAATCTTAACAATTACAGTAGAAAATACATTCCTGTTATCATTTCAAACAAATCCAATAGATTCAATAAATATTCTCCAGAAATCAGTGATTTTTGAATGAAAAATTACCTTTTTCCCCTAAAAACACTTCAGTTATGGATTAAATATTAGTAAAACATATATAATCTGAAAAAGCATGAAAAGGTACACTAGAAAATATCTTTCAATCATTGATTTCATAATGGACAAGGGATTTTTAAATTGATATACAGAAATCAGAGATTTCTGAATGAAAACGCAGGTTTTTGTAAAAAACGACAATTTCGAGAATTTTGCAAATATTTAAGAATATGAAATAAATGTCATTTGAAAGAGAAAACTTTTAAGATATTTTAAAAACATCACTGAACAAATGTGTGCAATAATGCGGAACTGAGAAGCAAGAAGAAGTTAAAACTTCCTCAAAATTCTGTGAAATTTGGCAAAAAATCTACTTTTTTACCCTAAAACACACAATAAAAATTGGAATTGGAACTTATAACTTATTTCATCCGAAGTAATATCAAAAATACTATACATTCACATTTTCTAATTTTTAAAACCATCATCCAATTAAAAGTAAAAACAAAATTCCTATTTTCGGTGATTTTTATTTTAAAAAGTCACATTTCCCCCAAAAAATAATATTTCCTCACATATTTGAGTCTTAGATTTTTTTATGTTATGCTCTACATAATTATGTGACAAAAAAAGCAAAAACTATTTCTGTTGCAATTTGTTCAAGGTTTGGCTATTTTTTCCTCAAAATTGACTGGACTATACTCTTATGGGTAAATATAGGGTTCTTTTGAATAAAAGTACGAATTCAAGCAGATGTCTTATAGAATCTTGAAAATAGTATTTTCAAATCACTTTGTTGTCGCATTCCATGACCAAAATAACAAACAGATATCTTTAAAATTAATGGAACATGTTTAAGGCTTGAAAATATTTAAAGCAGTCGATCTCCTTTTCTAACACATGAGAAATACAGGTTTCCGTGCATTTAGAGAATATCATTATGTACTTAAAAAAAAATAAAACATAATTTTTAATCATTGAACTTCACAAGTACATACCAGTGCACGTATTTCAGGCCATCGCTGTTAGGAAAAGAAGTTGATTGATGTCTTAACCCGATGTCCCTGATTTGTTATTATCATTATAGTATTAGATGTATTGTCATAAAGGCGAATCTATTTACAACATACAGAAGCATTATTATCTGAATCTTTTGCCTGTGTGTGAACTTCCTTGTGTGTCAAGTGGTTTGTTTGATTAATTTCCTATTAGATAAACTTATCAATTTTCAATTTCATATCTGATAAACTCATCAATGTTCATTTTCCTTTTCGATAAACTTATAAACTTTGAAGAATGAAGTAGTGTCCTCCGTAGGGAAGTTTAATATGATAAATAACAATGAACACTCTATATCCACAAATTTTCGGCCACTCGGCCTTTATCAAGTGGAAAAGCACGAATACAAAAGAATTCTACGTAATATCCATAACTGCTGGTAAACAAAGCCCAGCGTACAATGAACAAGGTATCGTGTACTGAAATATCATTAAATACATCTAATACAGCGTAAAATGATCAAGGTATCGTGTACTGACTAACGCCTCGGTTGGGACTTGATCAATCCCACCCTCGACTGATATTTTTCTATCCGGAACTCAAAGTGGTGCTAGATTCTATTATTCTCGCACATTGGATAGGCTGATTCCCCTTTTCAGTGGTGCTAGAGAATTCGATCCGGCACCCCTGATCCGGCACTGTTGATTGTTCCTTTATGACGTCACAGTCAAATTGACGTGCATTATTTCACGTGACAGTACATTTAGCATAACGTTCAGTCATTTTGATGCGGAAACAAGAGGACTTTGCAAGTTTCAATGTGCGAGAAAAATAATCAAGCACCACATTTTGAGTTCCGGATAGAAAAATATCAGTCTCGGGTGGGATGATCAACGTCCCAACCTCGGCTAACGCCTCGGCTGGGACTTGATCAATCCCACCCTCGACTGATATTTTTCTATCCGGAACTCAAAGTGGTGCGAGATTTAAGGAATCATTGTAATATTTTTTTTGGTTGATCGAGGTTTCATTACCAAAAATTGAGGGAAAACTGCATCGTGCGCGTAGCGCAAGATGCACGAGTTTTCCCTCAATTTTTGGTGTTGATACCTCGATCAACCAAAAAAATATTACATTGATTACTTATCATTTCATTTCGTCGCTTTTCAACGTTTATTTGCAGCTTTGAAATCGTGTTGCTAACGATATTGCTTATGACGTTGCTAAGCGCTTACTTCCGTTTTGTGTTGATACAGGTATCAACAAAATTTCTCGGCCAATCAGAATCGTTGTTTCTTGATAATAACAATGGAAATTAAATGATTCTATTATTCTCGCACATTGAAACCTTCAAAGTCCTCTTGTTTATGCATCAAAATGACTGAACGTCATGCTAAATGTACGTGCACGTGAAATAACGTACGTCAGTTTGTCTGTGACGTCATAAAGGAACAATCAACAGTGCCGGATCAGGGGTGCCGGATCGAATTCTCCAGCACCGCTGAAAAGGTGAATCAGCCTATCCAATGTGCGAGAAGAAGATTTATTATCCGTGATACGTGTGTGGTGCACTAGAAGATAACAAGTGGGAACACCTCAATGAATGACTATAAGGCACGGTCCATTTGATATTCTGGGGGGGGGGGGGGGGCTTGGGTTTTTTTCGAAAAAAATAATTTTGCTCTGAATTTTGATGAAAAAAATTAATTTGCTTATGGTGTGACAGAAAAAAAATAATCTTGCTCTTACAAATAATCTGAATTTGAAGAATTACCTATAATTTCGCTAAAATTCATGAAAAATTTCCGGCTCGCTTCGCTCGCCGCATTGTTCAAATTGTATAACAAATTTTTGGCTCGCTTCGCTCGCCATAGTATTATATCGAAACATTATTTACTTATGGCAATGTTCATATATTCAAGATATCAAAAGTTATACATGTATGTGAATGAAAAAGGGCTTCCATAAAAGCTTAAACATATCATCAATATTTATGTATTGCTATTAATACATGCTGCATGTATCCCATACAGTCTAATTTTATGTTCTTGTAAGCTTGGAAGAAGAACTTCAGTTATTCACCAATTTACAAATATTAGTAACATTTAAAAATTTGTCTAGGAGACCTTCCCCTCAGAACCTCTTATACATGTTATATACATGTAACTGATATGAAATATTGAGAATTGTATAAAAGTCTTTTATCTCTCTGTTTAAACATTAAAAGTGAATTGAATATACATGTAGTAGCATAAAAATAAACTAATATATTAATATTAAAGTTTTGAGTAAAAATATAAATAATTTCTATTGATAAAACACAAACATTCTTTAAATATTAAAATTTCCTTGCTCCAACTTTGCAAGAAAAAAATAATTTTGCCCCGGTCCGGGGCGAAAAAAAATAATCTTGCATCCGACAAAAAACCGAAGCCCCCCCCCCCTGAATATCAAATGGACCGTGCCTAAACGTATCCTAACAATAGGCAAGTACTCAGGATCCTCTACAAGTTTGTGATTTTCGTGCCGATCAGTCAACACATAAAGCCGCCGCGGGCTCTGATTGGCTGACGCATTTTTGCCTTCTCCTCTGCAACTGCTGCACAGAATTTCACGAAACCTTACAGGAAGCAAGTAATCAAGGTCCTCTACTTACCTTGCGTTTTTCGTGTCGTTCGGTCCACAAATATGGCCGGCAAGGGCTCTTATGGGTTGACGCATATTTGATTTCTCTGCAACCGCAACACAGATTCTCACGAAGCCTTACAGGAAGCAAGTACACAGTAAGTATGGTCGCCGAGGGCTATGATTGGCTGGCGAAATCTAACAGGAAGTAATATTATCCTTTTCAACGTTTTTGTTTTTCGTGTCGATTGGCTTACGAATAAGGCCTCCGAGGGTTCTGATTGGCTGACGCATTTCGACATCTCCAAAACTGATGCGCATAATTTCAGGAAACCTTAGAGGGAGCAAGTACTCAAGGGCCTCCACCAAATTGTCCACTATTATTCTTTTGTCTGCAACTCAGGAGAGCGATGGGGCCCCTTCAGCCTCTTGTTTTAATTCTTAATTGTATGGATTCTAAAATAATATCAAACCTAAGACTTTTAAACAATTATTTTATATGAGACAGTTTTGTTATTCTATAGCTCAGACATGAATCATTATAATTCAGGTAACTATATATATTGCATCGTAGAATTGTATATGTATTTGTCTTTTTATATGTATTGGGCTATGAACATGTTTGTTTGATGCCAATAAATCTGAGTTGAGTGAGTTGTGGTAAATATTTATGTATTTTGTCATGCATATCCATGTTCTATCTTCCCTATCTATCTAACCTTTCAGAAAATATATGGTTTATAGTACCTTACCAGGCATGGAAAAATGCCCTATTGTACATCGGATACCTTAACAAAATCTGAAGCTGTTTGGTTAGAATATATATTAGTAAATGACCTTTCATCATTCCGTCAATCTTCAATATACTCGCCCCTGATTAGGTACGTGATGTTTTGGGGATTTTTGTCATATAAAGCACGTGTACTTTTGCAAACTGGAATTGTTCCCCTACTTCCCTGCAACCTTTACTGTAACACAATTGATATAGCCATCGTAAATAGATAAAAGGTGTATGATGTATCTATTTCTTCTTAAAGATGTAAATGCCAAATGAAATATTACGTAATATCTTTAAAAAAAATCCGATTGCCACATAAACAATTTCTCCTAATTAATATTCCCGTTTTGATCTTAACTAATCTATAACGATTATAAAAGAGAACTTGCTGTACATGTCTCTGGTGCGTCATCTTCCGTGGAATAGTGGTACATGGAAGTATATTTCTTTCTTTTTTTTTCAATATCAGGATAATATGAGTAAACATTAAACTGCCCTTGCACCGTTGAGTAAACTGCTCTCGCGCAGGCAGAGCACGGATTGTATTACATACGCCCTCTTTTTATATCCATTTACATATTCATCTGTGTTGCTTGGGCCCCTGTGTTTTACGGTCTTGCTTGTGTATGGTCATCTGACAGTGAGGAGGTTGTTTTACACCACAATTGTACGTTCTTCGAGGTCTCTCGGAAATCGGAAAAGTGGGAGGGTTGTGCGCACGAAATCCAGGATAACAACACCTTCTGCTATTTTCATGGCAGATGGCCGTCCTAAGTCGGCACCGGTTGCCCATTTGTCTCGTTGGTTTATGTGTAGTCCTCTGTGTTTGATGTTTCTGTGTTGTGCATTGGTACTCCTTGTCCCTTTTCCGTCTCTTTCTGTGCTTGTCTGCTCTGTGTTTTTGCAATAGGTGTTTTGGGTACTGCAACCTAGTGTTGTTGGAGATCCCCTTCTTTGTCTTTTAAAGAATTTAATTCGGCAATCTTCGAAATGATCGAGAGGTACGAATGTTTAGATCGTTATTTTTTCTACATAGTATTCTACTATTGGAATATGGCGCTTTATACTTAAAGTTTCTTGTTATATCTGCTTTAAACTGATGTTTTTGCTCATTTTGTCTCTAGTTTAAGTCAGTATCGAGCGAATTAAATTACTGTTTGTCAATATATACTGGAAAAGATACAGTGCATGTTCGTTTTTCAATGTTTCTATATTTTCTGTTGCAGAAATTTAATAGATATGAAGGCAAATATTCTCGCAGTTACTGTTATTTGCGTTCTGAATGTTGCAAAGTCTGGTCCAAGTAAGTATTTTTCATGTATATTTCAATAAAACTATTATATGTTTATTCGGTAACTCTTTTGGACAAATATATCATTTTAAATGGTGAAAATTAAGACAAATTTATTTTAAAAAAAAAAAGATCGCTTTAATTACACAGCAAATTAATATGTATTCAACGGGAGAATTCAAGTGTTCATACTCAGTACTTAATTGAACAGCATTTCAAACCAATTCTTACGCAGTTGAATCGTGTTTCGGCTAGTAAATCCTCATCGGTAGTACTTTAATTGTTAAACGTCTTTAAATTGAAATGCATCATGATACATTTGCAGCATAGACAAGACGTTTCGGGTACTAAACCATCGTCAGTGATCCTCAGTCTAAACAATGAAATATGACTAAAGAGTGTTTAAGTTATTATGTCCAAAATGTACCGAAAGACGTAGCAGGATGGGTTGGATATGTTGATACAGGACTACATCAATGTTTCTATTTGACACAGTAACATCAATTAAAGCAGCGCCCTCTAGTTGATTTTGTGTATCTTCTTTGTAAAGAGTGCGCAGCTCGAAATATTCAGTAGCATAGTTAAAGAAATAAATACAAAAATGTATACGAACAAAAGAGAGATGGAGGGATGGTGTTATGGTATTAAGCTCTCTATTGTCGATGATATTTTAGAATGAAGTGATAATTTTCCAACTACCAAAGTATTTTTTATGCACCAGACACGTGTTTCGAATATCAAATCCTCACTCTATCTATTCCTAATTCTATCTCACTCCCCTTTGCTGTTTTATACGATTCTTTGAACTTTTTTTTGCAAGTTCTTTGACTCCTGAACTATACGATTGGTACTCTTCTCTGGTATACTTTGAACTGATCTTTTTTAAGTTCTTTGACTCCTGGATTATATGATTGGTACTCTTCTCTGGTATACTTTGAACTGATCTTTTTTAAGTTCTTTCACTCCTGAACTATATGATTGGTACTCTTCTCTGGTATACTTTGAACTGATCTTTTTTAAGTTCTTTGACTCCTGAATTATGATTGGTACTCTTCTCTGGTATACTTTGAACTGATCTTTTTTAAGTTCTTTGACTCCTGAATTATATGATTGGTACTCTTCTCTGGTATACTTTGAACTGATCTTTTTTAAGTTCTTTCACTCCTGAACTATATGATTGGTACTCTTCTCTGGTATACTTTGAACTGATCTTTTTTAAGTTCTTTGACTCCTGAATTATGATTGGTACTCTTCTCTGGTATACTTTGAACTGATCTTTTTTAAGTTCTTTGACTCCTGAATTATATGATTGGTACTCTTCTCTGGTATACTTTGAACTGATCTTTTTTAAGTTCTTTGACTCCTGAATTATATGATTGGTACTCTTCTCTGGTATACTTTGAACTGATCTTTTTTAAGTTCTTTGACTCCTGAATTATATGATTGGTACTCTTCTCTGGTATACTTTGAACTGATCTTTTTTAAGTTCTTTGACTCCTGGATTATATGATTGGTACTCTTCTCTGGTATACTTTGAACTGATCTTTTTTAAGTTCTTTGACTCCTGGATTATATGATTGGTTCTCTTCTCTGGTATACTTTGAACTGATCTTTTTTAAGTTCTTTGACTCCTGAATTATATGATTGGTACTCTTCTCTGGTATACTTTGAACTGATCTTTTTTAAGTTCTTTGACTCCTGAATTATATGATTGGTACTCTTCTCTGGTATACTTTGAACTGATCTTTTTTAAGTTCTTTGACTCCTGAATCATATGATTGGTACTCTTCTCTGGTATACTTTGAACTGATCTTTTTTAAGTTCTTTGACTCCTGAACTATATGATTGGTACTCTTCTCTGGTATTAAAATGTACTTTGAACTGTTTTTTTGCAATTTTGAATGTTTGTTGTTGTTGACAGATGTTTTGGTTTTGTTGAAGACGATCTTTTTTTTCATTTATAGATTTCTATTTAGATTTAAATATATGTGTTCTATGTTAACATTTAAGTGCACAATTTGCTATGTCATCAGAGACAAATAATATGTATATCCATTTCATATAGGATATTCAAAATGGATCTTCAAAATTCTAACTCTTATTATTGAATATGACTGAGTCTTTCAGCAAATGAAAGCCATTTACAAAACCAGAAATCAGATTCCAAATACCACAATCAAAACGCACACAAATTCTTGAAAACAAAATCCTCACGAGAAATACAAATAGGACAAACAGACGGAGACAATAATGCAGCTTCATAGAAACACGAAGGACAAACAGACGGAGACAATTACACAGCTTCATAGAAACACGAAGGTCAAACAGACGGAGACAATAACACAGCTTCATAGAAAGACCAAGGACAAACAGACGGAGACAATAACACAGCTTCATAGAAACACGAAGGACAAACAGACGGAGACAATAACACAGCTTCATAGAAACAAAAAGGACAAACAGACGAAGACAATAACACAGCTTCATAGAAACACGAAGGACAAACAGACGGAGACAATAACACAGCTTCATAGAAACACAAAGGACAAACAGACGAATACAATAACACAGCTTCATAGAAACACGAAGGACAAACAGACGGAGACAATAACACAGCTTCATAGAAACGCCAAGGACAAACAGACGGGGACAATAACACAGCTTCATAGAAACACAAAGGACAAACAGACGGGGACAATTACACAGCTTCATAGAAAGGCCAAGGACAAACAGACGGGGGTAATAACACAGCTTCATAGAAACACGAAGGACAAACAGACGGAGACAATAACACAGCTTCATAGAAACACAAAGGACAAACAGACGGAGACAATAACACAGCTTCATAGAAAGACCAAGGACAAACAGACGGGGACAATAACACAGCTTCATAGATACACAAAGGACAAACAGACGGAGACAATAACAGAGCTGCATAGAAACATGACGGACAAAATGATGGAGACAATAACACAGCTTCATAGACACACGAAGGACAAACAGACGGAGACAATAACACAGCTTCATACATACACAAAGGACAAACAGACGGAGACAATAACACAGTTGCATAGAAACATGCTGGACAAAATGATGGAGACAATAACACAGCTTCATAGAAACATGAAGGACAAACAGACGGAGACAATAACACGGCTTCATAGAAACATGACGGACAAACAGACGGAGACGATAACACAGCTTCATAGAAACATGACGGACAAACAGACGGAGACAATAACACAGCTTTATAGAAACACGAAGGAAAAACAGACGGAGACGATAACACAGCTTCATAGAAACATGACGGACAAACAGACGGAGACGATAACACAGCTTCATAGAAACTCTTTATCTAAAGCCGGGCTTCCACTGTCGCGAATGCAGAGGCGATAGAGCTACAATTAGGCGATTTTGTTTAATCGTAGCGCATTCTCCTCTCAATCGCGGGCATTCTCGTCTCATCGTGTCACTATCGTGTCATGTTCTCCTGTATTCTCCTATGTTCGCGGCACCGACGCGAATGCTTCAAACTGTTTAAAACATTCGCGTCTGAATTCTTATTCGCCTCACACTCGCGGCACATGCGCAGCGCATTCGCCTTGCATTCTCCTCCATTCACAGCGCGTTCTCCTCACATTCGCGAGCATTCTTGTTCCCAAGGTGGAGGAGAATGAGCCACGATAGAGCCACGATAGAGCCCCGGCAAGAAAGAATCTGACACGATAGTGATGCGAATGGGCCGAGAATGTGGCGCGAATGAAAAAAATCAACGCTATTCAGCCACGATATTGTCACGATAGTACTACATCCACACACGACAATGACAATAATAATTATCTCAGAGTTGATGTAAAAGTGTGCGGATCAATATTTTGAAAACTTTGACAATGTCTTTCAAGAGAAAATAACCTGGAAAGAGGTCAAAGTCAACAAAGGGTATTGATGCTCCTGGATATGTCAAATGATTTTGATTTTTCTCATGTCATATTCTTGTCATGATCGCAGCGCTATTGGGTTAAAGTGGTGTCTCAATCTCGTGCATCGCAGCGCTGTCGGGTTAAAGTCGTGTCTCAATCTCCTGCATTCGCCTCTCATTCGCCTCAGTGTCTTTTTATCGCGGCACATTCGTGTCGCATTCTTCTCTATTCTTATCACTCTCGCCTCACTATAGTGGCGGATGCGTAGCATATTCTTGTGGCATTCGCGGCGCTATCGTGTGCCTATCGCGCCAAGAAATACTTCATGAGAACAGACAAGAATGTGACACGGTTGTTCATTCGCCTCTGATCGTAGCTCATTCTCCTCTACATTCGCGACAGTGGAGGCCCGGCTTCAGTACGGAATGTATTGTAGGTGGCGATACCGTGCTTATACGTACATTTAGATATATAATAGCACATGAACCATGTTACATGTATGATTAAAAATTTTATAATTTAAGTAAGTTGAACCAAAAACGAAGCTTAAAGCTTATTCAAGTTATTTAAAGACAAGGGGGAGTTTCGCTCCTTGGCCACGACAGGAAAATTTCCAAAATGATTGCAAGAAGCGCCACTCTGAATAAAATGATTGCATTCTTGATGTTTTATTTTTCAGTACCCTGTTTAATACATGTGAGTAAAAACGCATATTTGTAATTACTTTTTCCGGTTTTTAACACATGCTTATCTTTGAATTGTAATATATGGAACGCCATCGCTGTCTTATGATGAGATATTTCAATATATTGGATGGTTTAATCAATATATGCGGTGGTAAGTACGTTATATGCGGTGGTAAGTACATTATGGGCGGTGCTAAGTACATTATATGGAGTGCTTAGTATATTATATGCGGTGTTAAGAACATTATATGGGGTGGTACGTACATTATATGCGGTGCTAAGAACATTATATGCGGTGATAAGTACATTATATGCGGTGCTAAGAACATTATATGCGGTGGTAAGTACATTATATGCTGTGCTAAGAACATTATATGTGGTGGTAAGTACATTATATTGAGTGCTAAGTACATAATATGGAGTGCTTAGTACATTATATGCGGTGTTAAAAACATTATATGGGGTGGTACGTACATTATATGGGGTGCTAAGTACATTATATGCGGTGCTATATACATTATATGGGGTGGTATGTTCATTACATGGGGTGGTTAGTACATTATATGCGGTGCTAAGTACATTATATGCAGTGCTTAGTACATAATATGCGGTGCTAAGAACATTATATGGGGTGGTGAGTACATTATATGCTGTGCTAAGAACATTATATGGGGTGGTTAGTACATTATATGCGGTGCTTAGTTCGTTATGTGGTGATTTCGTTATGATAAACATTCTGATGACCAAGATTAAACATTTTTGAGGCTCGGTTTATCATTAACCCAAAAGGACATATAAACACAAAAGGATTCAACATATTTCCCAGCTCTATCATGGGGGGGGGGGGGGTGGTGGAAGAAAATACCGGTATTTGGGTCAAAATAAGCATTTTTACACAGTGGAAACAATGGAAAACGGAAACGCTTTTACACAACAGCGCCCCCCCCCCTCGCTTTACAATGCCACATTCACCAAAGGTGTATATCAATAAAACACATTTTCTGGACAAGTGGGGTTCTGAAGCGAGGGGGGAAACAATGTCCACAGGCAAAAACGAAAAAAGGGGGATGGATGACTATTTTAAAATTCATCTCTAGAGCGATACTAAAAGTAGGTTATAATTGTCATCTTAACCGTTTGGAAGGAAATAAATTTGTCTTTATCTACACCGTGTGTATTTCGCGCCAGAAAGCTACATAAGTGGCCGAGAAGAAAGAAATACAACCGGTTTTTTTTTCAGTTTCTGGATTTCAGAGATTGCCGATAACATTGATATTCATAAAACAGGGTGACGTGAAAATTCTATATCATTATTTTTTTTATTCTAATTATTAGAATAAAAAAATAATGATATAGAATTTTCACGTCACCCTGTTTTTTTTTCTCTCTCTCTCTCTTAGACCACGTAAATTGAATATCACAAGCTAAAATAAAAATTATAATTTATATATTAGAAACGTAGTGTTACAGAATTAATCTACTCTTTACTAATATCACATAATTTATATGTACTGTACAAAGCTCTTCTAATATGTAAAAGCATATACAATATACGGAAACAATGCCTATTGATATCATGGTGCCACTCACTTTAAAAAAAGCAAGAACTTTGTAAAAATTTTGAAAAATAAAATGTAACCGTGGCCAGGATCGAACTCGCGACCTTGGTAGTTGCAGTCCTGCGTCTTCACCACTACGCCACCGCACCCTTGCTTGAAAAGGATGAAATTATAGAATAGATTTCACTGATTGCCAAAGATTTAATCTTTTCACTTGTTTGAATAAAATACAATGAAATATAACTCAATTAAACAATATAGTATTTATTTTATCTATTTGTGTTTAAAGGCCACAAAAACGTAAAAACGAGGACTGCCTTAACGTAGCTGCGATCCGAGTCTCAGAAATGTTTAATCTTGGTCATAAGAATGTTTATCATAACGAAATCACCACATAACGAACTTAGCACCGCATATAATGTACTCACCACCCCATATAATGTTCTTAGCACCGCATATAATGTACTTAGCACCGCATATAATGTACTAACCACCCCATGTAATGAACATACCATCCCATATAATGTACTTAGCACCGCATATAATGTACTGACCACCCCATGTAATGAACATACCACCCCATATAATGTATCTAACACCGCAAATAATGTACTTAGCATCGCATATAATGTAATAACCACTCCATATAATGCCGTACTTACCACCGCATTTAATGTTCTTAGCACCTCATATAATGTACTTAGCACCGCATATAATGTATTTACCACTCCATATAATGTACTTACCACCGCATATAATGTTCTTAGCACCTCATATAATGTACTTAGTGCCGCATATAATGTACTAACCACCGCATATAATGTACTTACCACGGCATATAATGTACTTACCACCGCATATAATGTACTTACCACCGCATATATTGATTAAACCATATATTGAAATATATCATCATAAGACAGCGATGGCGTTCCATAGTAATACATTGTTGTACAATTTATACAGTAAAGGAATATCGATAAACATGTATTTGCGGATTTAAAAAGCTATTTTAACCTGATAAGATGATTTATCAATAGTTACAATGTTAATTATTTTGTTTAAAAGAATGTAAAATAAGATAAATTCTGAACAAACTTGAAGACTAAATGAAAAAAAGAAGGTTGTCTTAATTCTAGGGATGTCCATACGGATTTGATTGTATGCCACAATTTGACAAAAGCTGGAAATGCAAGCAAAGTCAAGAATGCATATTTGTTTATATAAAAGAAAAGGGAATAGTTTTCAAAACTCCACTTGAAATGTCTTCAGAAACTCACGCAAGTATTCAAAGGTGAATATTGAAGAATTGAAGAGTTCTTAAAAGAAAAGGACAGAGATCTCCAGCTTGACCACCCTGCACCCACTCAGCGGAACACACCCACAAGAAAGTGACACATACTTAGTAAATGATATCAGACAAAACTACAACCCTCAACAGGAAACAACAATATGCACTAGAACATCATACAAAACAGACAAAAACAGTCGTAACAGACGTACACAAAGTAAGGGGTCTATTTGGGTGCTAATATAAGATAAGAACATTTTCTCTGAAGTCATTACCAAGGTAGAAAACTAATAAGACTACATAGGGATTCTAAAGTCATTTAGATAAGTTCAAGGCAGGTGTATTTTTATTTCCTCTCAGTCGTCGAGTTGTAAATAAAAATTAATCTTCGTCAGGGTTAGAACATTAAAACCGAAACTTTGTACATAATGGGGAGGAATTCGCGTGCTTAACTTTCATACATCTTTGTTGCTATCATTAGTACCTTGTTATTCGATATATTACTACACAATATTTTTACGCCCAAGCAATCTAAAGGTAGAACTTTCATCAAACAGACATTTGTTTTGTTACTTGACCAATCTACAGTCTTTATCAGCGCGTACTTAAGAATTGCACTCTGACTGAATGACTGTGCCGACAGGACTCCATGACGGGCCATATTCAAACTTCTTTAGAGACGACAGGGTCTCGATCACCTGTTCACTCTGAATGTCGATCGGACGTCTCGGTGATAACATACATGAGCTCGCTACAAACGGCAGAGTACGTGTATATTAAATTTTTAATTGACCTACTCAATTTCAAGAATCATGCATCGTTGCATTCCCCTCTTATTTCTTTGGACAAACTTTTCTGATAAGAAATTAAACACGAATTTGATAAAGATATTAAATCAGTAAAGAAAAGTTGAAATGAGACCATCTAACAATGTTTTGTTCTTTTTCAAACTTTTAGTTGTTCCATTGCAAAGGTACTCAGTCTTGCATTTCAACTTTTTCTTACTCATCACTGTTAAATTATCTCAGTAAATTAAAGTGTTCCAACTCATTACTTATTGAACAACATTTCAAATTAATTCTAATGCACCAAACACGTGTTTCGGTCAGTAAATCCTCATCATAAGTACATCAAGCCAAAGTGATTTTCAGACACATCCAAATTTATTTTAGTAGCGCCCTCTACTTTGATGTTATGAATTTCATGCATTTACTCTGTAAATAAAGGCTCCACATTGTAGTATCTATTCAGTAACGCGGTCAAATAAAATCTATGACCAAAATAGCATTGGAGGGATGGTACTAGGGTGTTAACCTCCTTAATATCGATAGTATTTTAGGATAAAATGGCAAGTTTCCAAACTAGCAAAGGAGCTGTTAAGATAAGGCGTAAAATCTGCCCTGAAAAGTCGAAATTTCAAAATGCAAAAATTTAGGAAATTTTTCGGTAATAATACGAAGAAACTTAGCCCAGATATGAATCTTCTGTCATGTTGGATAAATCATTCAAAATATGACCGATTTTTGGGTCAAAACAAGCGTTTTCCCTATAGAAATCAATGGAAAACGGAAAAGTATTTCTACAACATTGTTCCCCCCCCCCTCGGTTCAGAATGCCATTTTCACCAAAGGTGTATATCAATAAAAGACATTTTCTGACCAAGTGGGGTTCTGAACCGAGGGGGGGGGGGGAACAATGTCCCACAGGCGAAAATCGAAAAAAAGGGGGGATGGATGGATATTTTAGAATCAGTCTTTAGACCGGTAAAATCAATTAAAATTGCCATTTTTTCCTTTAGTATCATGTAAAAATCTATTCAGAGTGTTTTCCGATCAAATGTTTAACCGTTAGGTAGGAAATAAACGATAAAGTTGTCTATTTCTACACTGTGCGTATTTCGCGCCTGAAAGCTACATTTGTGACTGATAAATACGAAATATAACCGTTTTTCAGTTTCCGGATTGCGGATTTTGCCGATTATAATGATATAATAACCTCAAGATTAATTCCAGTTATCCGGTTTTGATATTAAAAGATACAGAAGTATAATTCAAATCAAATTTGTAAAAAATAATGCATTTTTTTGTGAATTTTCGCTCGATGTTTGACGTTTTCTCTCATCAGTACCCCCTACCTCTTCAACTCGTAATTATAACATTTTTCACCAAATCTATTTAAATAAAATTCCTATCTGGAATCTTCTAATACTTTATTGTTTAAACCCGACCACTTTTTTTCCTGAAATAGAAGGACTGTGCACCAGAAATAATCGAGTGATTTCAGGGCTAAATCAAGCCCTTATCTTAACAGCTCCTTAATACCTGATGTCAAATTGATAAAGGGAAAATGAAAAAATTCTTCCGGGCGACAGTGCTGGAAGGACCATTCAAATGGCATCGTAATGACTTAAGGTGTTTATTCTGTCCTTCAACTTCTAATCATAATTGATGTCTATTACAGGGTTATTCGATATGTCAAGGACAGTGCCATTGTTGTCTATTACAGGGTTATTCGATATGCCAAGGACAGTGTCATTGTTCATACTATGGATGCTACTGTATCCCAGGTAATATAGTGGTCTTAATAATTAAGTCATGCAAAGTTTAGAGTGGAGATGTTCGAAAGAAAAAGATTTATTTTAAAGTAATAGCATAGTGTCATGAAACATTAAGTTATACTCCAGTTAGTATTTATGTAAGATTATCTTCTCATTTTTTTCATGATTACCACAACCCCTATGAGAATGATTTAAAAAGGGCTTGTTACGAGTGTCTCAAACGGTTACGGATGGTTTATTCCACAATAAGCTCTGTTTAAGCTAATGTCATGTATATTGAAGTTCTTCGACCACAATACTGCTTACATGGTCCATGCTGTAAAATTTAATTGTTCTTAAATGATGAAATTAAATTTGACAGACGTTTAACATGGGAACAGGTGTTATTTTAGTTAAGGGTTTAGGTTGAAAAATTTTAGTTGATTGATAAATGCTTATAAAGAAAAGATGGTGAGATAATAGAAATAGTATGATAGCAAATAGACTACGAGGGACACTGAAATATACTTTGGGTCTTGAACGTTATCTTTAATTAATTTCATAATAAAACAGCAATGTCAGAATTAAGTATAGAAACATCCTTCGTTTGGATCATAACGAGGTCATTTCATTCAAATGGTATATTTTCACATTTTCAGTTAACCAACGTAGATGTACCTATAATGTGAGTATCTTCTAGTACACGTCACATGTTTGTTAAGAGGGGTCTTTTTGTCAATATGTATGCATGTTAGCAGAACATTTTAAACACTTTGCACGTTACATTACAAATGAGCGTTGCAAACGGCCCATCAAAACAATTTGTTTGTAAAATTGAATGAGGTGGAACGAAAATTTGTTTTTCTAACTTTTCTTTTTTTTTCGGATTATTCCCTTATTTCTATGTCAATTGTCGTTGGGATCGTTGGTATCAAAGTTTTTAAGAAGTTCGAAGACTGAAAATTTCAACGATAAACTCTATTTTATTTTTTCCATCGTCAGTTTCAATATTCTTGCAGAAGTCGTTGTAAATACATTATTCTAATATGACTTGAAATTTTCTCCCTACTTGTACCATAGAACTCGCCTGGTGTACTTCCAGTGCGCTAAGCTCCGCCCATTCACGTACTATATTAAAATAGAAATAACAACTAGCGAGTCGTGATTCATTGTCCAGTAATTCCGCTCGTCACATGAACCAATCAATTTTGATTGGTTCATGAGACTCGTGGAATTACTGGATAATAAACCACGGCTAGCTAGTTGTTATTTCTTAAGTACAAAATAATCGGGGATGATCGTTGCCGTTTGAGGAGCTACCAGGGCTGAGATGTCTAATATCATATCATATTGTTAATTTGTGGTAAAAATATAGTTATATATCTTCCATGTTTAGGATGATTGCCAATTTCCGGAGGAATGTACACGTGACCTTTGTCGATTTCGTAAAGTAAGATTGGGCTAGAAGCAACAATATGGAGAACGAGGTATTCTTTTGTCGCACATGTTTTACACGTTCAGATCTTCAATAATTTGTTTTTTAAGAATTAAGCAACATTTCACACTAATGATATTTTAGACAAAAGAATAGTTTTTTAAACATTTGACATATTGTTAAAGTGAAAATTCTAAAAGACAAGGTAGTTTGCAAATAAGTACAGAATTTGTTGTCTCTTTTTAGAAGACTTCCTGAATACATTTTCATTAAAATGACAAATATGGATAATGACCATATCCCTGTATACAGCACAAAATCGACTATTCAGAAAATCAGAAACCGAAGGCATACAAAATCAGGATAAAACAGGAACCAAAGCAATTAAACAAAAACCTCCACCACATGAAAAGAAGCGAACTCCCGATATGGGAGTGAGACCAGGTGCCCAGGAAGAGTAAGCATCTCCTGCTTGCATGCAACACCCGCCGCTTCAATTCGGTAGAACTGTCACATCCGGTAACTTCCATTTCGGAAGACATAGAGTACAATCTTGGGTTGGATGGTTCAAATGGTCTATGACAGAATATCACCCACCATTCTGGAGAGTGGGACATCATAGTGTATGACAAGTTCCCCGTATCGACCGTAGAACTTCCTCAGTGACGATTTTAGTCGGTCACAATCATATCCCTGACTGAGAAGCTTATCTGAAAGACGCCTAGCTCTCAGAACAAAATCTATATATTTCGTACTTGCTCTGGCATAGCGTATCAACTGAGATATGAACACGCCATAAGCAGGCGATGAAGGGATGTTGCTACTCAGAAAAGGAAAGTTTGTAATGCTGAAATTGAAGTCGTCACGTTTGTCATAGAGTGAGGTGTTCATGGGACCATCAGTGTCGTAGGACAACATTATGTCCAAATAGGATGCTGAATTATTTGTCTCTGTAGTTTCTTTGACTTCAAGCTCTGAAGGAAAGATACTGCTCAGGTAATCCGCGAATTTTGGATTATTGATGGACAACACATCGTCTATGTATCTGTAAGAGAAGTGAGTCTTTCTTTCAATTTAAAATGTGGAATTGTAGTGTAAAGTGTCGAAAAATCAAAGGCTTTGATCGAATGGACTCTACTAAAATGAGTGGATTTCAGATGTTCTAAAAGTTCCTTCGAATTCATTGTTTCTTACATACTTAGTGAGCACTCCTTAAATGTATATTAAAATACGTGTAAATAGGAGGGCTGAGCTCATGTAGTCCTGATAACCACACAATTTTATATCTATAAAGCAGACACCCGTCAAAAATACATTGATCTACATTCTTTTATGCATTTATTCGTATTTCGTGTATTCCTTATTTCATTTGTGAACAAAACAGGACTAATGTGCATTCTTATTCTTGCTAATGCTATTTTTATTTTCCTTTATGGACCGCAAAATGTAGAGATATCAATATTGATTTCGTAACATGGTATTTTCCAGGTTTAACAGAGTCACAAGTCAGCCAATTATTCCCAAAGGAGGAGTGGTTCCGGCTGTAAAGAAATAACACTTATTTATATGCATGCGTTGCAATACACAGTTTTCTAATACATCAAAATGATTCTTTTGTCTGTTTTAAGAAATGAAAAATACTGTAAAATAAATGAAAAATAGCTTCTATTTCTAAATCAGATTAAAACGTAATTTGCTTTCCTTACATTGATTTGTGTTATATAGGTATGTGTACTCATTATCCAGCTTTTCACTATACGAGAGCGAGTTGTCTCTATAAAATCGGAACTGATTACTACTTAGAACTTGTCATGCCTTTTGACCTCCCTATGCAAAGGATAATAATTGATGTCACATGATGGGCTATGTGAATATAAATTTCACCAATTAGAAGTTGTGTGTACCGTAAATCTTCACATCTTTGATATCGGTTGTTTATTGTGAGCAGAGGGTATTTACTCCTATTGGGCATATAATTTTTCCCGAAATTTCATAATTACATGTAATCAAAATCGGAATAATTCACATTTATTTGATAAGTACCAACATCTTCATCAATATTTATATCCATACGTACAGAGCTTTAACTACATCTACACTGTACATGTACCTCGTTAGTGATTTTCGCAAATATGTAGGCCTTGCCTCCAAACTTTGTGTTTCTAAAAAATGGGTTTCCTGTTCTTTATGCTATCAAATGATGTTGATTAAAAACGAAAAAATAAATGATATCTGAGTACACCTGAGTCAACTAAGACAAAAAAATCTCTTATGGAAAAGTATTCCAACTCATCTGAAAGAGCAGCTTTCTTGGTTCAAAAATGTCAAATCTTGCGCACTAGATAGTTATTTTTTTGCAAGAAAAAATGTAAACCGGTCCGCATCATTCATTTCTAAACTGGGTTTCCAATGAACAATCTTACTAGAGTATCCAATTGCAATTTTAAGGAAAAGTACATTAATTATAGGTGAGTATAGAAGAAAGGGGGGTCTCTAACAACACTCGATTGCAGCGCCCACAGCAAATCACAAAAACAACCCATGCAAAAACACAGAGCAGACACCCACAGAAAGAGACACAAAAGGGACAATAAACACCAACACACAACATAGAGTAAACAAGCACAGAAGACTTAAGTCACTAAACATAAACCAACGAGACCAAATAGTGACTAAACTTTTTTCGGACTATTTAAAGATTAATTCCCTCTGTATTGTCTTCCATTATTTCAAAATTTGTCAATAGAATATGCAACATAAGCAGTAATCAATCTTCATTTTAATAAGATGGATATTTTCATTAACTTTCACATTTGTCGACATTCTGACTCAGCCTATAATGAATGCCTTAACAGGAGTAGTCCCGGAAATAAAAAGCAATTGGCACACTAGGACGGCATTCCAACGGCGCGCGGCGTTCTGGGAAAATGAATGTCACCACAAGAAGCTTTTGAATCGCATGCAGCTCACGAGGAATGCCGTGACGGTTTAGCTATATCGCAATGAACACAATGAAATGAAATGAAACAAATAAGAACAAGAAAAGAGGTGATCCACAACAGAAATCGACTGCAATTGAATAAAAACACTTGAGATACCGAATCGCAGGGCACTGTATTACAAACTCTACACTACAACTCAAAATAAGTGTGGATATAACAGACAGGGGAACATAATAAATTCACAAATTTTCGTACTCTACGCTTCTATGAAAAGAAAACACAGATCCACGTTGTTTATTTGACGCTGAACAATTTTGATACTCGTCTGCTGTTCAGATAATTTATAAAGTGAAAAGATTCAAAAGTATATCCATGATATGTAATAAGTATGAAATCTGTAAAAACATACCTATTTCACATCGTAATCCATCGAAGCCATTTGGACATTCACAGTCATAAGCTGTCTCGGACTCCGAGAAGCAGATTCCTCCGTTCATACAGGGGTTACTATTACATGGATCATGGAACTCTGTTGTTAAACATAGGAATCAGAAACGGAAGATTTATTCTGATCAGTTCGATGATTGACAATATAAAAAATGCAGAATGATACTGATCTTAGCAAATTTTCAAATTTCGTCTCTATTTCATTTATGATCACAATTCTTTTCATTATTATTATAATTCATCTTCAACCTTTTTTTATTACATAAATATTTGTTTCCTTGTGGTGAGAAATTTCAAAATGATTGAAATATAATTCAAGAAACCAAATAGAAAAATATCTTCGAGGAGGGGATTATGTTGTTTTCCTCGTATGGAAATTACTAGTATTGTTTTCAATGAGTAACCAATTGAATTATGTATATAAAGAAACTCTATTACCAAATCGTAGACCTAGAGCGGCGCCTACAATGTTGTCAAAATGGTGTGAAACGGCATATCCACCACATCCTCCCATGTGCATCTCATACAGGAAGTAGTATTCACCGGCCATGTGATATTTTGGCGGGAGATCACGTGCTACATTGATCCAACCATGCATCAAGTTATAATCAAAGTTTCTATTGACGTACGGAAATTCTTTTTTGTAATCCGGATTAAAGAAAAAGGCCATGTAACTATTAGGGTTGTGATCACAGTTTGCAAATGCAAAATCTCTCCCATTGGCCCGGTATCCTTGTGGCTGAATATGATTGGCTGCCGATTTTGGAAGGAATCCAAGATACAAATATGGCGCCAAAGCAGCATGGTTTTGCGGTAGGGCATAACCGTCGTTTCTGTTGTAGAAGAATGCAAGTGGGTATTGTCTTTTGTATCTCGAAAGATTTTCTAATATGACCTCAGCTTGATTCAGATCAAATTTCTGGATTCTTACTTTGACATGTTCTTTCGTAGTGTATAGATCATTGATATTGATTTCTACACGACCTGCCGTCCTTGAAACGTACGTGTACCCATAGTCCTTGTGAAACTCACAGTAAACGTTGTAACCTTGGTTTTTCCTGTTGTATATCTGGTAGGTCCCATTTTGGGTCGAGCCGCCAATATAAATATCTCGACAGGAATCTATAAAAAGCAATATGGTCAATGGAGTAATGAACAGTTATGTAAAATAATATCGTTAACTTACAAGTTAATAGCAATTCTCTGTAACCATTTAAACAATTTCGGCACGCATGGTCTCCGATTTTCATGAAATTTCACACGTAAGTAGGTTCCAATGAAAAAAGATAAATTTGATCAAAAAAAGTGTCTAGGTCATCTTGTTACTATGGCAACAGCCTAAAAAGTTGAAAAGTGATAAAGCTAAGCTTTTCTGAAGCTCTATAATTTGGACTATATATGCTATTTACGGAAGATTTGTTACGCATCCTAAAGGTTAGGACCTAAAATTTTAGAAAAACTCACTGAATTTTAAACTTTTTTTTTTATTTTTGGGTCAGACCCATGCTAATGTATAATTTTTATTAAAATCTGAGACAAGCATTGCCATGCGTCCTTAATCAAAGTGCAAATGCTTACAGAGAATAGCTATTAACAAAATATTTAACTATTCGAGAGATAGAATCTTAATATTATATTGATAGAATATGAGTATCATTTAATTTTACTATGTAATCGCCATGTACATGTATAAGGAAAGGATACGTGTTTGCACTCTTGAAGACAGACGAAGTGCACCGAGGATCTACGAAGAGTTGAACAGAGATAGCCAATTTATTCCTTGAGAGTGTTACATTAGGAGGTAACTCCCAACAATGTTAAAGAGTACAAAAGTAAACAAACAAGGAAATGAAATATCAACGATGATTAAAAAAAACCAATTACATACGTGGTTGAGACTGACTGCTTACTGCTTGAATACCAAATAAGAAAGCCCATAACAAATACATCATGGACTTTCCCTATTCTCAACAGAATAGTTCAGCTTATATCTATTGTGACCTTTAGTTTCCTGTTATAACTCTTAAAGGACACGCCAACTCAGATAAGGTCCGTTCCTCTTAGTGCGGTTAATTAAATCTTTTCCAATAGGAAAAATAGAGATTGAAGAATAAGTGACTGGTACAGTGTATCGCAATGAGGATTTTTCCATCCTAAGAGCAATACCAGACAAGTTAGAAATCTTTACTGAATGTGCCACATGGTATACAACCGTAATATTTGCAATTTTATTGCTTCGATGTAAAAAGAAAGATAATTGATTTCCAAGATTCTGCTGATTTCTTTGTTCCAAACTCGTGTTTATCACAAATGTCTTCACAAAGTATTCATTAAAACTCTTTTCTTATAACGATATATTTTTGAGAGAGCTGTGTTAACGTTGAATTCGGTATTGTTACCTGCGTAAAGTAATGTACATAGTGCACTTTTGTTTTGGCAAAATTTGTCCAAAAGGAGTTTTCTCTTAAGACGTTGTTGTTGTTTGTTATTCTCCTGTTACAGCACTTTTCTCAGATCTATTTACTTCTATCCCAGTGAACTGGAAATCAAAGAAACACATAAGAACAGCACTTCATGCAGCCTCCTACTTAGACATACTTTTATCGATCAGTGACAATGGTCATTGGAACATCTCTCTTTGTGACAAAAATGACAATTTTAATGTCACAATCACAACCTTCCCCTTCATGTGAAGCAACATTCTCTCTTCGCCTGCCTATGACGTATTCATTTCACAACAAATACGCTATGCAAGAACATGTTCTAAGTAGGAAATGTTAAACGACTTCAAATTCAATAGCATCATTTAAGAACAGATAAATTTGCAGCATGGACCAGACAAACACATTTCGGGTACTAAACCCTCGTCAGTGATCCTCAATCTAAACAATATAATATGGTCAAAAAGTACAGAAAGACGTGATAGGATGGGTAGGATATATGATGCTACAGGATCCATGTTTTAGAAATTTCAAGAAATTTTGATAACGGAAATTTTCAAATGCGTTGAGAAACGATCAGCCGAAGTTGATCGTATTTAGCTACATGTGCCCTCGGGGACTCCTGGTCAACCAGTAGTGATACTCACCAAGTGGTACAAATGTTAAACGTCTTCAAATTTAATAGCATCACTTAAGAGCAGATAAATTGAAGCATGGACCAGACATGTACGTTATGGGTACTATACCTCGTCAGTGATCCTCAATCTAAATAATGTAATATGGTCAAAGAGTATGAAAGTATTATGTCCAAAAATGTACCGAAAGACGAAGCAGAGTGGGTGGGATATGATGCTACAGGACCCACGTTTTAGAAATTTCAAGAAATTTTGATAACGGAATTTTCAAATGCATTGAAGCAACGATCAACCGAAGTTGATCGTACTTGGCTACATGTGCCTTCGGGGACTCTTGACACTCACTTAGTGGTATGTAAAATTTATGTTGAGGACAAAAAGGCTCGCTAGTAAGCTGCTCGCTCAAAGTTATTCAAAGGAACGGCTTAAGAAGTCTTTAAGGAATTCTATGGACGCTACAAAGACCTTATTACACTTTTCGACATTTGCATTTCAGGGATGATTTAGGACATTCTTGAGAAAAACCTTTAGAATTGACCGCCTTTTACCTATTTGTGCATTACCGGAATTGACACATTTCTATTTGGCATTCATGGCGGTAATGCATGCAGTCAGAGGACGCTCACTCCTCCTGGACACCCCGTACGAGGATTTGTGATTGCCTTGTGAGACTTACACAATTATATCGTATTCACATGGGTCTTTAGAGGGTTTGTGATTGTCTTGTGAGACTTACACAATTACATCGTATTCACATGGGTCTTTAGAGGGTTTGTGATTGCCTTGTGAGACTTACACAATTACATCGTATTCACATGGGTCTTTAGAGGGTTTGTGATTGCCTTGTGAGACTTACACAATTACATCGTATTCACATGGGTCTTTAGAGGGTTTGTGATTGCCTTGTGAGACTTACACAATTACATCATATTCACATGGGTCTTTAGAGGGTTTGTGATTGCCTTGTGAGACTTACATAATTACATCATATTCACATGGGTCTTTAGAGGGTCTTGTGAGACTTACAAAATTACATCGTATTCACATGGGTCTTTAGAGGGTTTGTGATTGCCTTGTGAGACTTACACAATTACATCGTATTCACATGGGTCTTTAGAGGGTTTGTGATTGCCTTGTGAGACTTACACAATTACATCATATTCACATGGGTCTTTAGAGGGTTTGTGATTGCCTTGTGAGACTTACACAATCACATCATATTCACATGGGTCTATAGAGGGTTTGTGATTGCCTTGTGAGACTTACACAATTACATCGTATTCACATGGGTTTTTAGAGGGTTTGTGATTGCCTTATGAGACTTACACAATCACATCATATTCACATGGGTCTTTAGAGGGTTTGTGATTGCCTTATGAGACTTACACAATTACATTATATTCACATGGGTCTTTAGAGGGTTTGTGATTGCCTTGTGAGACTTACACAATTACATCATATTCACATGGGTCTTTAGAGGGTTTGTGATTGCCTTGTGAGACTTACACAATTACATCATATTCACATGGGTCTTTGGAGGGTTTGTGATTGCCTTATGAGACTTACACAATAACATCATATTCACATGGGTCTTTAGAGGGTTTGTGATTGCCTTGTGAGACTTACACAATTACATCATATTCACATGGGTCTTTAGAGGGTTTGTGATTGCCTTGTGAGACTTACACAATTACATCATATTCACATGGGTCTTTAGAGGGTTTGTGATTGCCTTGTGAGACTTACACAATTACATCATATTCACATGGGTCTTTAGAGGGTTTGTGATTGCCTTGTGAGACTTACACAATTACATCATATTCACATGGGTCTTTAGAGGGTTTGTGATTGCCTTGTGAGACTTACACAATTACATCATATTCACATGGGTCTTTAGAGGGTTTGTGATTGCCTTGTGAGACTTACACAATTACATCGTATTCACATGGGTCTTTAGAGGGTTTGTGATTGCCTTGTGAGACTTACACAATTACATCATATTCACATGGGTCTTTAGAGGGTTTGTGATTGCCTTGTGAGACTTACACAATTACATCATATTCACATGGGTCTTTAGAGGGTTTGTGATTGCCTTGTGAGACTTACACAATTACATCATATTCACATGGGTCTTTAGAGGGTTTGTGATTGCCTTGTGAGACTTACACAATTACATCATATTCACATGGGTCTTTAGAGGGTTTGTGATTGCCTTGTGAGACTTACACAATTACATCATATTCACATGGGTCTTTAGAGGGTTTGTGATTGCCTTATGAGACTTACACAATTACATCATATTCACATGGGTCTTTAGAGGGTTTGTGATTGCCTTGTGAGACTTACACAATTACATCATATTCACATGGGTCTTTAGAGGGTTTGTGATTGCCTTGTGAGACTTACACAATTACATCATATTCACATGGGTCTTTAGAGGGTTTGTGATTGCCTTGTGAGACTTACACAATTACATCGTATTCACATGGGTCTTTAGAGGGTTTGTGATTGCCTTGTGAGACTTACACAATTACATCGTATTCACATGGGTCTTTAGAGGGTTTGTGATTGCCTTGTGAGACTTACACAATTACATCGTATTCACATGGGTCTTTAGAGGGTTTGTGATTGCCTTGTGAGACTTACACAATTACATCATATTCACATGGGTCTTTAGAGGGTTTGTGATTGCCTTGTGAGACTTACACAATTACATCGTATTCACATGGGTCTTTAGAGGGTTTGTGATTGCCTTGTGAGATTTACACAATTATATCGTATTCACATGGGTCTTTAGAGGGTTTGTGATTGCCTTGTGAGACTTACACAATTACATCATATTCACATGGGTCTTTAGAGGGTTTGTGATTGCCTTGTGAGACTTACATAATTACATCATATTCACATGGGTCTTTAGAGGGTTTGTGATTGCCTTGTGAGACTAATACAATTACATCGTATTCACATGGGTCTTTAGAGGGTTTGTGATTGCCTTGTGAGACTTACACAATTACATCATATTCACATGGGTCTCTGATTCCACGATTGGTTCTTCTACTCTGATATAATTCCAACGCAGATACTCGATGTACACTCTAATCAATGAAAGAAAATTGCCCTGGCCGTCATCAGGAATCATGAGGAATACACATTATTGTGAACATTAAATTTAGAAACTTTCGTCACACTGAAAATAAATTAATGTTCTTATCTTTTGAGGAAACGTTTGTATATCATCCAGCTATCGCATATTCTTTCAAACTATTGCGCTTTATTTGAATGTACAGCGTAAGCACGCTGTATTAAAATATAACATTTCACTACATCTGTGCGTTCTTCTAAATTACCAGAAAAGTGAGAGGGTTGTGCGGACGTATTCCGGATTACCACACCATTGGCAGATGACAGTCCTATGTCGTCACCGAATGTCCATTGGTCTTGTTGATTTCTGTGTGGTCTTTTATTGTCTTTTGTGCCTCAGGTTTCTATGTTGTCTTTGATGTTCTTTGTCCCTTTTGTGTTACTTGCTGTGCATATCAGCTCTGTGCTTTTGCATGGTATATTTTGGTGTTTTGTTGTGAGTTCTGTAACCTAATGTTGATATTGACCCCCTCCTTCTTTCATATTACGTCAAACTCTTTACGAAATTTAAAATTGAAGAAAATATATGTGGTTTTATACGTCTTTTTAGTTATTACGATGATAAATATGAATTAAGTATTGCTTTCCAGCTTTTGTGCTTTAACAGTGTGTATTGGCAGTAGGGAATGGAAAAAAAGATGTAAAGCACGAAGTGCTTTTCATGATTTTTTTTTCCGTTCCCTACTCCCAATACAGACCGATAAAGCGCAAAAGCTGAAAAACAATCTTTATAGTTACATTTTACAAGTTATTTAAGTTGTTTCTGTCCTTTTTTCATCCAGTTTCTTTATATTTGAAATATCACCGCGTATCATTGCAAACATTCTACGTTTTTCGAAGTTCGAAGCTTCGAAGTAGTACCTTCTGTGCGGAAACTTTGTCGTAAAAATGAGAAACTGAATTTTGTCTTTCGGTTGTTTTTTTAACATTTCAATCAAAACTGATTAAAAATGAATCTTGAAAATTTGCGACTTTTGTCTTACATAATTTAACACACTGTTAAACTGTTTAAACCTATTAAATCAATCGGTGCCACTACTCAAACTTCTATAAAATCACCCTGTTTCTTCTAGAACTAATTAGAATAATGCAAAATTCGAGTACAGCCGTGGGCAAAGATACAAATGCACGAAAACTTGATCGATATTTTCATGACCTACCTCAACATGGCACAAGATTCGCTGATGCTTGAAATATTTCTTATATGTAAATTCCATATAAGATGTAAAAAATAAATTCACTGTTGATACATGACACAAGTGGATCAAATCCTCATATGTGATCTTCGCTCATCCGAAAATGGCATCTTTCCCTAGACGACAGTGTATGTCGTCCTTGAACTACTTCTGGTATGACGAGTGATCTACTTATTACGTCATACTTCTTGGAAATGTACATGTGGGTGACTTGAATTTTGACAGAATTTATCACTTGGGGGTTGACGGCGTCGATTGATAATGGAATTTTAAACTTGGGTTAAAGCAAAAAATAGAATGGGCATTTTATAAGAAATTAATCCGCGTATGTTCTAATGTCACGTGATGGGTTATTGCGTTTATCAAAAATTACAGTGCAGTTGGTTTGGTACCTTCAGATAAGGGAAACGCAATAGGAATGTAAATATCAGTAATCACAAAATATGTATTGTTTAATGTTCATCTTCACATGTTGCCAATTTATAGACCCAACGGATCGATGAAGACTTTAATGTAATTTCATATCTTTGCTGTTTGTGCAACTACAGTGTACATTGTGTGATTTTAAAGTGTTTATGTAGCAGATGCAAAATTACAGCTACATACTGCATGTTGAGGTCTGAACTTCATTTATTTGTTACAGGAAGCTGCAGTCTGACTAAATGCATAAACTGTAGCAGTAAAAAGAATCATATGGTAGTACTGGGCATCATATGGTAGTACTGGGCAGAGAGCATGGATCACATATAAATAAAACTATGGTAGGTAAGCTACTTTATAGCATCTCTATTATCAAATTAATATACTAAAGATATGATTTTTTATACATGAAAATGTGAATATTTATACACATGTAGCATTTTCATACATAAGGTCCTTATTAATGTCATTCTATTGATAATTTTTTTTACAACAGTCCTGAAATTTTAGAAAGATAGAGAAATCTTCAATTTTGCTGTAAGAGAGCCCCCTTTACATTACAAATTGGGTACACCAGACACTTCGTCATCAGTGATACTTGCTAGGGGTCCGTGGATGCTCAATTTGGAGCTCTTTTGTGAGTGCTGTTGAGATTGTTGTCAGGATCTTCTTGATCTCATTCAAAATGACATAATAATTATTATGAATAAAGTAGTTTGGTCGGCAAAAGTAAGAGATGTTTTGTACTTTGTGTAACTTTGGGTAGCGAAAAAGGGAAATCTTTTAACGAATGTTGGTAGATCTGAATTCAGCATCTCACAAATATAAAAAATGTATTTGTGCCGACCACCGAGATGTAGAGAAGCACAGGCACATGTAGAAAGAGCGTCGATATCCTGTATGGTCATAAGAGAATACTGGTATCTATAGAGAGACAAGCCTTCCGACGAATTTTCAGCTAGAAGTAGCATTTCTGCAGTTTTTTTGCATTTGAAGGGCAAAACAGCGTTTGACCATAAAGATTTATTTGTATACTTCCTAAAAACATCAATAATTCACCCAAAAAGATCTCATAACATAGCCTAGAATCGTCTACCCAAATTGGACTGTTTTCTACTTTCTGTCTTGAACCTCCATTGCCAGATTAGCTATTCTGAATCATCCAGGTGTTTTACTTTACTTACAGTAAGAAGAGTAAAGCCTCTGAATGAATCAGTATTTGTCCAATCTGGCAATGGAGATTCAAGACAGAAAGTAGAAAATATTCCAACTTTGGTAGGCGATTAGGCTATGTTATGAGGTCTTTTTGGAAGAATTGTTGATGTTTCTAGGAAATATACAAATCAATTTTTATGGTCATATCCCGTTTTGCCCTTCAAACCTGTCAAATGGAAAAAATTGCAGATGCTACTTCTAGCTGATAATTCGTCCGGAAGCCTTGTATTTCTATACAAGTATTTTCTTGTGACCCGTAAAAGGGTATCACACAGGATATTGATGCTCTTTCTACATGTGACTGTGTAGATAAGAGCTAAGCGGATACAACAACATGTGAGAAAATATATATATATTGCGGATTTACGAAAATGTAAAAGGACAAAAATGGGATAAGATCAAAATTTATCTGAGAAATTGTTCTACGCAATTTCTAAAGGAAAACGATGCGGTATTTTAATCAGTGGAGTCCAGCAAAACCACTGGTTGATTAATTTCTAGGATCCGCATACGAAGGATTCAACATACCAAATGATGCTGTAAACTTCATGATACTTGGTGATTTCCATTTACCAGATATTGGTTTTTGAAGATACAGAAAATGGTCAAGGAGAAGCAGTGGGGACGTTTGCAAATCGAAATGCCATAGCACTCCAAACGGGGTTAGTAGGAGCATCAAATACTAACCAGTCTATCAGTTCAGGCGGAGAGACAGTTGAGATATCCATGGATGCCCATGAATTTACATTAGTTCATATATAAACAAGGGAAATGAATTACAGTGCAGAGCAGTTAGGGCATTAGAACAGGTTAAAGAACAAAATCTGCAAAATGTTCTTGTAAAAGCGGACAGTAAATGTGTAGCCCATGGGATTACAATGTGGATGTTTGAATGGAAAACCACAATTGGTTGACAAACTAAGGTACAGACGTGGAAAATACGGAGCTCTGGATCCATTTGGATTGTCTTAACGACCAAACCAAACCGCGTTGGCGACATGTACCACGCGAGCTAAATTCCATGGCGGACAGGTTAGCCAAAGAGGGCGCAGATGCCGAAGTCTTACATGAAACAGCAGAATCTCAAGGTCAGCAGATAATTCAGCAGCAGAGTGTTTCGTGTTCTGTCATTTGTTCATAGGAGCTCATTTTAGTGTGTTAACGTATTCATCGTGTTCAGAGAAAGTGTAGTGGGTTACCACAATATCAAATATCTGTGTTTCGTAAGTCAAATTGAAACTTTTCATTTGAAGTTTATGTGTTAGGAACGGAAAATTCAAGCACACAGCGATCTTATGTGTATTGACATGATCGAACGTTGCACGCCTCCCGTGCAACGTTATGTCGGAGCTGCGAGCGCGCCCTTCGTTGTCTCCCTTGCGCTCGCAGCCAAACTAATGCAAAAAGGTGTGGCGAGCCAGGGTGTGGGATCGAATCCCGTGTCGCCACATTGGCTCTTTTCGCTAAACTTTTCTCTGAATACATTATACATATCAGGAGGGGATGGCGGGCCACGGGGTTCGCGTTTCCCCGGGCCGCCGCTTCGGCAGTCTCTCTGAGTCTCTACTCTTTGGATGCTGGAATAAAGTCCGAATACAAAAATAAGTTTTTGATCTTTATTCGTTCGAAGCTTGGCATGGAGTGCTTAAAATATATGTGACTTCTAAATCACATTCAAAACTAAATATAATACAAACATGAACAATATACAAATGAGAACACAATTATTAAAAGATAATATTACTCAAAACTAGCAAAAATCAAAGAATACATTAATTTTACTACCTAAATACGTCACGAAAGCTCAAATTGAACAAATAACTCTATACTTAAAATATGATTTCTTTTACCCAAAAATTAACTTTAAACTGGAATCAAGAAATGAAAATTGAAGAAATTGTAATGGCTATTTACCTGGAATAAAGTCCGAATACAAAAATAAGTTTTTGATCTTTATTCGTTCGAAGCTTGGCATGGAGTGACCGACACTTGGCTCACTCCACTATTCCCAAAACCCAAGGCTTCGTTTTCAGGCTTTAACCAATCAAAATCTTCATTTAGAATTTGAATTTTGACCCCAACGACCTAAAATCGTTTCCCCGAATTTGGCTAATTTTCTCACCAACCCCAAAATTGACCGTTACCAAAACCACGCCCTAATTTCTTTGTCCTCAGAGAAACACTTACGTTTTTAATCTGATTAAGACATCAAAAGCTAAAGAATGAGTGATGTCGCAAATGTCAATTATACGGACAATTACGAACAATTAAGTATTGACCCTAAAGTTTGGACAGTGATCTCAATTACAAACAAAAATATATACAATGGCACAACCGCCGTGTGAAAGGAATGTGACATGATAACAGATGACAAAATAATTACAAAATAAAATCTAGTTTTACAAAATTTCGTTAAATATCGTTTTGAATTAAATCAATGTAGAAAATAAATCACAAAATCAGAAAGTTCATTTCAAAAGAAAACTTTTGATACCAAACATGAATTAATAATTAGCATTTTTAAGCAAAATGAAATATAAATCATAATCTCAAACGATATACATAAAAATATAGTTTTTCTCCAATTGTTAGAAAATGTTGAAAATGCATTTTGCAAAATAATAGAATAATAAACATAACTGTCCTATGACATATTTGAAATGTTAAAACATTTAAACATGCATTATGACTACTGTTTCCTCCTGACTTTAATTTCTTTCGTCCCGAAAGCTCAATCTGAGCACAGTATGTTTAAAAATCTTTAAAAGAACTACATGAATGCAACACTTGCGTACGTTCAAGAGAAAGGAAAGGGGAATTAAATATATACACAATATTTACATATCAATTCAGAAATCTCTGTAAAATTTTGAACGAACCAAATTCCAAATAAACAAGAAATAATGTCCATCTATTTAGATTGAAACTTTTTATGACGCTCACGAGTAACAAATTGAATGTTTGCATGGACTACTTAATACATGTTCTTTGACACTGAAATGCTGGCATTTTGAATAAGCACGGTGACTCCTCCTTGAGTCGATATCTATAAAAAGAGGTAGCCTAGCCTTTCAAGTTGTTTTGGCAAATGACGAAGTGACAGACTTACGGACATTGCCGCACTCAATACCTTACAACCAGAAGACATCACATCAAATGTGATTCCATTCATAAGACCAGATCAGAATTTAGATGTTGTAATAGAATTGGCCTTGTTTCTATACAATCTAGCACTATATTTAAGACTGGATTGAAAAGGAAACCCGTCGATTTCGATTTCTAGCACTCAATAAGTTTATTAAAACAAATTAACAAACAAAATTTCCAGCCTTAAATAAATCAATTCACATCTAGCCATGAAAAATTGGAACGTCTACATAGTTGTTATAAAGAGGATTTAGTCTATGTTCATCACTAAATTACTAACAAGTTTTTGCCCGATTCAACATGACTTAAAGCTGACGCTCTGTTACCAATTATGAACTTGTCCACCCTCGGGATCAAGTTTCTTTGAACTATAGCTTGCCCGAAAACCAATTGGTGCTAAGCTTATAGTTTTACCATAAAACCTCGAATGAAAGTGCTATTCATACATAACCAATACATATACGTTATCAATTATATAAAGAATTTTTTTGACAATGATACATGTTTCATTAAGTTTCCACTGCATTATACAGTTCTTTTCATGCTCAAAAGCGTTGAACTCAGATCTTCATGATGCGTTTTCATTTATTTGCACATGATGTCATCCGTAATTATTTGATCGTCCCTAACTTTCATTGATTTCCGTGGTAAGTCCGAAAGTAAAGTTCATTTCACTGTGATAATCTCCTCTTTGAATTATGTCCAAAACAGTATATAAAATCACGTATTTCCTGCATTTTTCGTCAATTTTAACTCGACTTCTGAAAGGGACTGTTAAGTCAACATATTTACAATGCACAGTATCACTCTAAACCATAGCGTCCATTGGTTTGATCGTCTTTTAAGCGCGGGAATTCTTAGCTCCTTGGCACCGAATGCGAGAGGTTTGAGATCTTCCTATGAGATGGACTGGCGGCCATCTCCTCTTCTCCACCAATTGACACGATCGCACGTTGCACGCCTCCCGTGCAACGTTATGTCGGAGCTGCGAGCGCGCCATTCGTTGTCTCCCTTGCGCTCGCAGCCAATTCTACAGCAAAAGGGTGTGGCGAGCCAGGGTGTGGGATCGAATCCCGTGTCGCCACATTGGCTCTTTTCGCTAAACTTTTCTCTGAATACATTATACATATCAGGAGGGGAAGGCGGGCCACGGGGTTTGCGTTTCCCCGGGCCGCCGCTTCGGCAGTCTCTCTGAGTCTCTACTCTTTGGATGCTGGAATAAAGTCCGAATACAATAATAAGTTTTTGATCTTTATTCGTTCGAAGCTTGGCATGGAGTGATTAAAATATATGTGACTTCTAAATCACATTCAAAACTAAATATAATACAAACATGAACAATATACAAATGAGAACACAATTATTAAAAGATAATATTACTCAAAACTAGCAAAAATCAAAGAATACATTAATTTTACTACCTAAATACGTCACGAAAGCTCAAATTGAACAAATAACTCTATACTTAAAATATGATTTCTTTTACCCAAAAATTAACTTTAAACTGGAATCAAGAAATGAAAATTGAAGAAATTGTAATGGCTATTTACCTGGAATAAAGTCCGAATACAAAAATAAGTTTTTGATCTTTATTCGTTCGAAGCTTGGCATGGAGTGACCGACACTTGGCTCACTCCACTATTCCCAAAACCCAAGGCTTCGTTTTCAGGCTTTAACCAATCAAAATCTTCATTTAGAATTTGAATTTTGACCCCAACGACCTAAAATCGTTTCCCCGAATTTGGCTAATTTTCTCACCAACCCCAAAATTGACCGTTACCAAAACCACGCCCTAATTTCTTTGTCCTCAGAGAAACACTTACGTTTTTAATCTGATTAAGACATCAAAAGCTAAAGAATGAGTGATGTCGCAAATGTCAATTATACGGACAATTACGAACAATTAAGTATTGACCCTAAAGTTTGGACAGTGATCTCAATTACAAACAAAAATATATACAATGGCACAACCGCCGTGTGAAAGGAATGTGACATGATAACAGATGACAAAATAATTACAAAATAAAATCTAGTTTTACAAAATTTCGTTAAATATCGTTTTGAATTAAATCAATGTAGAAAATAAATCACAAAATCAGAAAGTTCATTTCAAAAGAAAACTTTTGATACCAAACATGAATTAATAATTAGCATTTTTAAGCAAAATGAAATATAAATCATAATCTCAAACGATATACATAAAAATATAGTTTTTCTCCAATTGTTAGAAAATGTTGAAAATGCATTTTGCAAAATAATAGAATAATAAACATAACTGTCCTATGACATATTTGAAATGTTAAAACATTTAAACATGCATTATGTAAACAGTAGTCATAATGCATGTTTAAATGTTTTAACATTTCAAATATGTCATAGGACAGTATTTTAAAGATTCGTAAAGTTACATGTATATGGTAATATGAATAGCGATTAGCGAGTAAATGCAAAATGCAAAGCAAAACCAAAAATTACAAAAAATAGGCATACAAAATCTTGAAATTGTCAATATTGCAATATATGTTCTGATTGTAAAACTCAGTGCACCATATGCGCATTTCAACAAGTTATGTCTGATTAGCGATGTTCGAGGCCGAAAATTATAGTCTGATGTTCGTGATACTTCGTAAGGAATATCTTTATCTATAAAACCAGGACTTTTTTCAATTGCCAATTGTCTTGTTTGAAGTTATTTTACGTATAAACGAGTAAATTAAGAAATTAATTATTTATAAACAGAAGTTTTAAAAAATGGTAGATAATGAAACTGGTAGACCATTAGACAAACGGGAGCTTTAAAAGTAAGACAATAGCTTTGAAATATGCTACAGTCCCTTGTAAACAATGCCTAGATTCATATTATAATGTGCTTTTTTTTTTAGCTTCGCGCATTTATGCAGTGTTCCGTCCAGTTATTCGGTGTGCTGCTTCATCACTAAAAATATTCATTTCTTAAATCGTGCATAGTTCATGACGTCATCATTTATGCCGTCCTTGTGTAGATGTGCTCAGTAAAAAAAATTGAGGGTGAAACTTGCGTTCACATTAACTATTTGATTATGATGAAACTTTCCTCGCGAACTACTATAAGATAAAGTTCTCCCCGTTGTGGAAATGTTAATTTCAATCAGCCTTTTGCAAACTTCCACTGCAACGTCATAGGTTCCTTCCACTACTTTTCACTCTCAATATGACCTTGCCTTCAGCCATCAGGTCCCATATATTTCTATGATTTTAAAATTAAGAATGTATAAATAGATTTAGATTGGAGATACCATGTAGAAATAAAGTACGGCGCCAATTTTTTTTTTATCATACCCGCGTATGTGTTACAGAGTAGGCCCACGAAATACAGCTATGTGTGCTGCATCTGTATCACATGGGTCCGCTCACCAGTTTCTCTTAACCGGTCACGCGGCGCAGAAATATTGCGCAATCATACATAATTTAACGTCATCTCATTTTATTTCTATGTATTTAACATTAGTATATATCAATCTGTTCGTTATATCTACAGCTTTTATAGGATACTAGTCTTAAGGTCATGTTAAGATTGCTATACATAATAAATATCACACATTTTTGCTAAAAAAGGTTCAGAAAATTGGCCTAAAATTCATGGTTTTTGCCATTTTTCTGTGTATTGTATCTGGTCTCCTTGAAAAATTTCAGAAATAATGCTTATATTTTCTTAAAGCTATTATCGTAGACTCCATTCTAGCCAAATTTTAAAAATTTCAAACACATGTTACTCAAAAGATGTGTAAAAACCCAAAAACTTCATATTTTCCCTTATGAAGTCTTGTCAAACGGGGAAAATCCAGTACGCCTTTTAAAATATCTATATTTAGACTAAATAAGTCTAGACTGGTACCCGTTCTGGTTCCTTCGTTTACGCTATGCTACTCGTAGGAAGTAAAAACGAATGGAGAAAACTAAGAACGGTTGCCAGTCTAAAATAAGTCATGTTACCTAAAAACTTTATTGCTTCTACACAAGGCAGGCATACTCTACAATATGCATCTTACCATTATAGACTATCTTCATAATTCTCTTCTCAACCCAAATTTCAAAGCCACTCAATTTCCCCTATTTCAGCTTTTCCACCCTGGGCATTCTGTGTTCACTCTAAAAACCGGTGAGCGGACCCCATATCACGTGACAGCTGTATCACATATTACGTGCTATTGTTTCGATTATGGTTGGCCATCGATACTCAGAATTAAATATTTATACTGCAGTATAATTATTTATACTGCAGTACAAATAAAACACTGGCCATATGTACTCACAATTAAATATTTACACTGCAGTATAAATAATTATACTGCAGTATAATTATTTATACTGCAGTGTAATTATTTAAACTGCAGTATAATTATTTTGTACTGCAGTGAAAATACAGCATGGCCAGCCCACTCACAAATAATTATTTATACTGCAGTATAAATAAAACACTGGCCATATGTACTCACAATTAAATATTTACACTGCAGTATAATTATTTATACTGCAGTATAATTAATTAGCATTTATACTGCAGTAAAAGTGGCCACTGTTATATTTATACTTCAGTATAAATAATTATTTGTGAATGAGCTGGTCATGCTGTATTTCACTACAGTACAAAGTCAATTAATACTGCAGTGAAAATAATTATACTGCAGTATAAATAATTATACTTCAAGTATAAATAATTATAATGCAGTGTAAATATTTAATTCTGAGTATGTGTGGCCAGTGTTTTATTTATACTGCAGTGTAAATAATTATTCTGCAGTATATTTATTTATACTGCAGTATAAATAATTATTTGTGAGTGGGCTGGCCATGCTGTATTTTCACTGCAGTACAAAATAATTATACTGCAGTATAAATAATTATACTGCAATATAAATAATTATACTGCAGTGTAAATATTTAATTGTGAGTACATATGGCCAGTGTTTTATTTTGTACTGCAGTATAAATAATTATACTGCAGTATAAATATTAATTCTGAGTATCGATGGCCAACCATATTCGATTGTTTACGTTATTATAATGTCATGATTTCAGCCCGCAAAACAAGCAAGCTAGTGGCGACGTCGCATTTAGAAAACATTTTTTAAAAGATCGTTTTTCAATGTATTCTTGCGTTATATTTTTAAAAACCTAATATTCGTAGATTATTCTTATAGAATAAATCTTTTTAGGGGGCGATTTTATCAAAATTGAATTTATCAGATTTTTCAGATTTTGTCTCTCTTCTTTCAGTTTTGTTTTTTGGTCATTAGATATGAGAGAATAATAGACTGAATCTATCCCAAAATGTGATCAGGGATAAGTAATCCAACCCGAGTGTCCAGGATTTGCTTCTACCACGATGAGGCTTGCCGAGTCGTGGACAAAAGCAAATCCTGAACACGAGGGTTGGATTTCCGTGTCCCTGATCACGTCTGGGGATTGATTATTTTTCTCTAACTGTCTAAAAGAATTCAAAAATGAGAGGTTTTCATGTATTGTTTTTCATATTATGACCGGCAGCAGTCATGTACGACGTCACAATGACGTTACAGTTAAAACACTTCCGGAATGGGCTTATCTCACCCTGAAGGGTGAGACAACATTTTTCCTGACAATTTATTTCGCGGACAAATCAGTCTCAAGTGAGAGAAAAATACTTTCCCTGTTCTCCTATGAAAGATACATCGATTCCACCCTTTGGGTATCAAATTTTTGCAAAACTCTCGGAAAGCCTCGGATTTACATGATTTTGAGACCTCGGGTGGAATCGATGTATCTCTCGTAGAAGACCATGAAAGAGTTTTATAGTCTGATAACCACAGGTGCCTACAGATATGGTCGTTTCCAGCCCCCCCCCCCCCCCCCCCCCACACACACACACCTTTCTTTCTCAGAATCGTGGCTAAAATGGCCATGAAGTTTCCCCCCCCCCCTTTCTTTACTTCACGATTAGCCATGATTCTGAGAAAGAAAACGAGGATGGGGGATGAAAACGATCATATCTGCAGGCACCTGTACTTATATCTTGCTTTTCAACGTCATTAAAATACATTGATGTGACCCCAGAATATTACTTTGTAATGTTCAAGCGTCTAGCGGAATGCGATGAAACCCTTGGTGCACCAAGATGGCTTTTTTGTACGACAAAATACGTACCTTTCCCGCAATATGACGTCAATGACAATCAGTTTTTTAACTGTGACGTCACAGAAGTCGGTACTTGCCGTTCACAAAGTGCCAGTCACACAGTTATTTCAGTGTCACGGGGAAAAAAACGATTGAGATTCAACCATTCAACAACATAAGAAAGGATGGGATTGTGACAAGTAGGTTATTTTTATACATACATGACAAATCTGCTTATGATTAAATTTTTAAATATTTAAGACGATTGGATACCGATTACTATAGATTTACCATATTGACATTGATGGTATGGTCGATTTTTAAACATCATCAAAGATAGTTTAACCATGAGTTGTATTTATAATTATGCACTTCCTTATGTGATATGAACGAGTATATAGGGTATGATTTTATTTTTCTCCTCCTAATCGTTTTTGAATTATTAATTAGCGGTATACAACCGGGTGCATTACTGTACTGGTCCATCCCAGTGCTCTAAATTTGACTACATTGAAGTCTCCTAGGTAAAGACCAGAGATTATTACGCTTTTTAAAAGTGTCGACAGCTACAGTTCCTCCGACTAATCGAACATAAAGATTGGCAAAATAGCTCAAACAAACAGAAACAATGGATCTCCATTGGTGGATTTAGAAGGAGCATGGGGGCGCATGCCCGCTCCAACCCTCCACCCCCACCTCCCCACCCCCAATCGTCAAATTAAGGGGGGTTTGTGCTCAAACGTCTATGTGTAGATTCACTTTCTGGAAGTTTTGAGTCGAATTACAGGAAATTCTCGATGCAGGCAACAGGTCTTCATCCCGGACCCACTACCACAGACCCTTTCTCTTTTTTATATTTATCACGCCCCCCCCCCCCCCCCCCACTCAAATCCTGTATCGGCCCCTGATCTCATTGCACAAATCAGAGAAATTTAGACATCTGAAATCACCTGCTCGTAATCCTTACCGATATGGTTAGATAACAAAATCTATGAAGTAATATGTAACATCAAGGCAATCTTGGCATGTTGATGTTTTGTTGGGGACACAATAAAGTTTGAATGGGGAAGTGCAATTGACTGGTAAGTATACGAAGTATTCCATATATTGATTTGCAGCACAGATGTGAATTTCGTTGTCTGAATATGAAAAGAGGTAAAGGTGAAGGAATACATGCATCATTGTACCTTGGTGATAATAGTAAGGCAGCATGTATTTATTACTTTCATTTCAGATTTTTATTTGTCCTGTGCAGCAATAATTATTTACAGTGGAGCCACGAACAACGAATTTCGATATGACTGTATATGGGAGCAACTATTTTGATTTGGGAGACGTTGGAGGAGGAATGGGGGGGGGCACGGAGACTTTCGACCAGCCGACTTTTTTTTTCTTCTTTTTTTGGGGGGAGTTTTCCTCCCATCTCCACCCCATATATGATCAAATGGTTGGTCCCTTAGGAACTCTGTGGACATTATTTACATATGGAGAAATAATGCCACTCTGACATCGCGTCATGGCTCGCAGCAGATTTGAAATTACTGTTGTCGTATATGGGAATCACTGTAACTAAGATTGTTAAACGGTTGGCGGGCATTGGATATGATACTCGGCTATTTTCTGAAGAAGTTCATGTAAAAAAAAATATTTTCTGTGATAAATTCGCGGTTCCCACACGAGTTGAAAATTAGTAAGATTCCGCTCATAGGTTGTACAGTAATTCCATAAGAATACAGCATGATTTGGCGAGTTATGGCAACTTTAATGTCCTTTTTCTTAGGTTTCTAGTGTAATAATTCATGTTCCGGGCATCGCAACTGAAAGTTTATAACAAATACATGAAGTCAGGTATCTTCGTTTTTTCGGATAACTGATTTTGGTGGTTCCCACGTATTTTAAAAGTCCCTTCTTTCTACGAAATTTCCTCTATTTTCAAGTATAAAATCATTATGTTTTCTCATATAATTGAAAATAGGTCTTGAATCATCGTTACATAACAAATTGAAAATAATATGAATAACATAAATTAAATAAAACGAAGATTTAACGGAGAAAAGCTACTAACTGATTTGAATGGAAGTTTCGCCGAACTACGTCACGTGACTGAGAGAAGCGGCATTTCTCCAAATGATGTTTATAGAGCCGAACTTTATGTTATAATGATGTAATGTGATGGTTCTCGGCGAGTCGCTGTCTCCGACCGTTCTGGTTAGCTCGTCTCATGTATGTGTTTTCCGCGGTAGTTTCTGTAACATGGTCATTTTTGGGATTTCCCCCCCCCTTTATCTTTGTATTGATTATTTTGGGACCCCTCCTTACCTTTGTATTGATTATTTTGGAAATCCCCCTCCTTATCTTTGTATTGATTATTTTGGGAACCCCTCCTTATCTTTGTATTGATTATTTTGGGAACCCCCTCTTTATCTTTGTATTGATTATTTTTGGAACCCCCTCTTTATCTTTGTATTGATTATTCTGGAAATCCCCCCTCCTTATCTTTGTATTGATTACTTTGGGAACCCCTCCTTATCTTTGTATTGATTATTTTGGGACTCCCCCCTCCTTATCTTTGTATTGATTATTTTGGGAACCCCTCCTTATCTTTGTATTGATTATTTTGGGAACCCCCTCTTTATCTTTGTATTGATTATTTTGGGAACCCCCTCTTTATCTTTGTATTGATTATTTTGGGTCTCCCCCGCCTTATCTTTGTATTGATTTTTTTGGGATCCCCTCCTTATCTTTGTATTGATTATTTTGGGAACCCCTCCTTCTCTTTGTATTGATTATTTTGGGAACCCCCTCTTTATCTTTGTATTGATTATTTTGGGAACCCCTTCTTTATCTTTGTATTGATTATTTTGGGACTCCCCCTCCTTATCTTTGTATTGATTATTTTGGGAATCCCTCCTTATCTTTGTATTGATTATTTTGGGAAGCCGCCTTATCTTTGTATTATTTTGGAACCCACACGCCCTGATTTTTTTATTGATTATTTTGGAAATCCCCCCTCCTTATCTTTGTATTGATTATTTTGGGAACCCCTCCTTATCTTTGTATAAATTATTTTGGGAAGCCCTTTATCTTTGTATTATTTTGGAACCCCCACCCCCTGTTTTTTTTTTTTTTTTTTTATTGTTTGGAAATTCCCCCTCTTTATCTTTGTTTTGATTATTTTGGGACTCCCCTCCTTATCTTTGTATTGATTATATTGGGAACCACTCCTTATCTTTGTATTGATTATTTTGGGAACCCCCTCTTTATCTTTGCATTGATTATTTTGGGGCCCCCTCCCAATCTTTGTGTTGATTATTTTGGGAACCCCTTTATCTTTGTATTATTTTGGAACCCCCACCCCCTTATTTTTTATCGATTATTATGGAAATCCCCCCTCCTTATCTTTGTATTGATTATGTTGGGACTCCCTTTATCTTTGTATTGTTTTGGGATCCCCATTTATCTTTGTATAAATTTTCACACATATCCGATCTGATAAGAGTCAATGTCTATCGTATGAAATTTGGATGGATTTTATCATATTCGAGCTGATACATGTAAAGAATAAGTGTCTCAATTTGTTTTTTATCGTTACGGGTATGCAACACACAGCAAGTGTATTTATCTTACATGTAATGCGCGTGCTGTGCTTTGTTCATTATATACGTTTCAGAATTCGGAAGACAGTTTCCTGTTACTTTGATGAATCAGGAATTACAATCAGGCTACACGCCCCAGTCAGATTCAGAAGCGGATTTAGAAAAAAAAGCGCCTTGCATACTGGTTGAACAATTTACGTATGAGTTCTACATGTTAAATTGTAAGAAATGATTTACCTATGCAAACTTTATTCTTTCATCTTGAGAAATAAGTTATCTCCTTCGCTGACCCGGATTTAAGATCGTATTTTTGTCTCAGGGTAACCCGTCGTCTTTCTCTTACCGTGCCCCTGAACCTAAATACTTTTTTTCAACAAAATCTCCGTCTTCGTGAGTTTGAATTTTGCAAATTGACGAATTTTAAAAATGCTCTTCATATTGGTTTTTTTTTTTTCATCAATGAACAATCATATCAGTACGTATTTGATACGGGTATTTCAACCGTTTTTGATAGTCTTTTGGTATACTGATGGAATCTACGATCTGAGGGCCCCCGTCCTCATTTCTCGAATTCATTTTTACCTTCAGTGCATTCATCATTAATTACGAATGCCAAAAAGAAATAAAACTATATAAAATTAAGCGATATAAGTCCCCTACCGGCATAAATTTATGTCCTGCAACTCTGCCTAGAATTTACTGTTCGCGCAGCTCACTTCAGAAATAAGGAAACTGATGTTTTATTTCCTTTATCGAATTTTTTCCGATACAAAAATCATAAAGTGGATAGATCTCGAACTTTCGTAAATAACGGTGTAAGCTATATGTTCGTACGACCAATAGTACGCTTACAGTCAAAGAAAATGGTTTTAGATGGGGAGTTTTCTGTTAATTTTAGTGCAACGTAGTTGACTTTCTCCAAGCTGTGTTTCAAATTTCACCTCAATAACTCATTTGTTTCAGAACAAAAGTCCGTGAAACTGAATTTTTCAAGTCATGAATTTTGCAAGTCTTCAAGGGGCATAACTCCTGAGAAAAAAATAGGTCAAGTAAGACGAAAGTCAAAATTGCTCTGTCACTATCCAAGACTGACCTGTGTATCAAATTTCACCTGGAATATCTCTTACTACTTATTGCAGAAAAAAAGTCCGGAAAACTGACAAAAATTGAATTTTGCGAGTCATCAAGGGGCATAATTCCTTGATAAATAGGTCAAGTGTGACGAAAGTCGAACTTGCTTTGTAACTATCCAAGACCATGCTGTGTTTCTTATTTCATTTGAATATCTTTATTTGTTGGAGAAAAAAGTCCGGAAAACTGACATAAACTGAATTTTGCAAGTCATTAAGACTCCTCGAAAAATAGGTCAAGCGTGACGAAAGTCGAACTTGCTCTGTTACTATCCAAGACCAAGCTGTCTATATAATTTCATCTGTTTATCTGTATGTGTTGCAGAAAAAAGTCAACAAAACTGATAAACGTGACATACTGATTGACAGACAGACACACGGGAAGGAACACGTTACGTCGCCTTACAGTACCGTTGTCAGAAGTATTTAAAGTTCTGCACTTAAAACCGTCCGTTGACATTATGCCACAGGTAAGGATATGAAGGAATCCATCCGTTGTCGCGACAATGAGCATGTGTGGAAAGTATGATTTTCTAATAAACGTTGAAATTTTAGAAGTAATACACTCGAAAATTCAATGGGGGGTAGTCATAACACTAAGCCATTGGTTTATATGCTTTTCTGGTACTGATATACAGTTTGAAAAGAGGAGATCGAGTTGGCGTCCTTTGATCACCACGTCCTGCACATGTGTTATTCTTCCTCTTTCTTGAAATCTTTGAATATTCAGGTTATGTTATTCCAGAAATATACTAATAATAAATATCAAGTCTACAGTATATAATGCTCCTCTGGTAGTGTCATGATGACGAATTCAATTTTGGACCACTTTTTTGGGTCTTTTCTAAAATTAGTCCGTTGTCAATCCATGTTGCGTAAGTTCTGTCCGTTGTCAGATGTCCGTTGTCTGTTTTTATATTCTAATGGATGGAATGATACTATGATACCTGTACTAATCATTAAAATTCATCAATCAATACGCACAATTTAATTTTCAACCAATTGAGAATGGAGACTGATTTGCCCAGAATTGAATTCGCCGAATCATCCGTTTTCTTAAGATATCCTTAACATTAAATTTATTCGTACCGTCTTAAATTCATCTTCTGGGCTATGGGTGAAAAGGGTAAAATATAAATGGAGGCGAAAATTTGAATGTATACAGTATGTATGTATAGGATAAAGACCGAGTTGAGGTCAGTATGAAGGTTAGATGCCCAAGGAGAGAACAGTGTGGTGTTTAAAGACCGAGGCCGTTGTTTGGTGATATTATTCTTTTCATGAAAAGCGGTAAACATTCGTGTATTTTCATGAGATATATCAAGTATTCCTCATGAAATTTATTTTAAGAGAAAAATCAAGGGCCGATTTAGGGGTCTCGTGACCCTACCCCTTTAAGGAAAGGTTTTCTAATCGAGTAAGGACAATATTTCTTTATTTTGTCAATCAAGTTCCTCAATATACATTTATTTGGAGAGCATTTAGAATAATTGGTCTTCAAGAATCGCTATGGGGATCTAGATTGATTTGAGATGGCATTTTGAGCTTTTATGGATAGAAGAACCTGCTCACATTTCTCATTAAAGGATTCTTTCGATAAAACGGTGCCTAATAACCTATCTGTAGAATAACGTTCGGAACAATAACGTGATAAAGGCTGAGGCTATCAAAATGTCTTCAATGACGGATATTTGATGTCTTTGTTTTTAACGCTATATATATGACTTCAAAATCCCTTTAACAATTGTTGTTTAATTGATCAATGTATAAATTCATGAACTCATCCTACACCTCTTCAAATTCATGAATCATATTTTCAATTTTAAATATATTCTATACGATCTATGTTCACGTAACCTGAAAATTATATGATATCCTCCTTTAAAGCTTTACAAAAAAAAAGAGAGCTGAATACTTTAAGAATTAACTAAGCTAATTTAATTGCTCGGCGTTAGATTCGAAATAAATATTGCAATATAAACGGGTGCAATATACAGGATAGTTTTCCTGTTCAATTCGATTCCCCATTCATGCCCAAATACCGTTAAGAGTAATGACAACGGACCATATCTTCTTGTCTTGTCATAACAACGGACATTCTTTATCAAATAATCAAAGTATACAATAAATATACAATGTAAAAGACGGTCATTCACATATTTTGTTTGTATAATGTTGTCGATAATTTTCTACATAAAATTGGTATATAAAATCAAAAAATTAAGAGACAGGATAGTTTTCCTGTTCAAATTTCCGTTTTCGTTGCTGACAGTAGGTCATCGCCAATTAGATCTCCTCATAACATAAAAGGAGTTTTATTCATTTCATGGTAATAATGTATTACTGAAGCGTGTGGCTATCCCCCGTTGGCTTTTTAAAAGAAATAGCCGGTTACCTAATGATTTATTTGTGATTTTACTGAAATTTTGTCGATAATTTTCATGACAACGGATGGTTTCCAACATATCCTCACCTGTGGCATAATGTCAACGGACGGTTTTAAGTGCAGAACTTTAAATACTTCTGACAACGGTACTGTAAGGCGACGTAACTGTAACGTGTTCCTGCCCGTGAGACAGACCGAGAGGAAACTAAGAGTCCCCTTCGGCGTTGCCAGTAGGGGACTAAAAAAAAAGAAACAGCCAAAAAAAAAAATCAGGAAATTTCAACGGTGCATGAAACAAACAAACACACAAAATGAAAAATATAGATCAGTAACTCCGACTCGTAAAAAAATCTTTCCGGCCAGCATTCAGCGGAGAATAGTACAAAAATATCCATACAAGGAAGAATCCTCATGATTTATTTATTGCTGTTTTCTTTATTCACTGCCTCATACAACTACAATAGTTTGTCTTCGAAATTAAAAAAAAAAATAAGCAAGTTTACAGAAAAAAGTGTTGAAGAAATAAACCATGTAACATACAAACTAATTCTAAATGTCCCTGGTCAAGAATTATTCGTCCTTTTCTTTTTATAGACTCACGTGTTATGCTTTTGCCCCAGAAAATATGAAATGTGTAAATGCTCATATCTAGTTCCATGAATCTATTTAGAGATGAGCGAGAAAGAGAAGAAAGTAAACAGAAGCGTTTAAATTTTGACGTTCCATGTTAATTAGTGGATGTCATTCACCTCGCTCGTTCTAAAAAATGCGTGAACTTTTTTGTATAATGGTTACATCTTTGAACAAAGCAGAATTGATACTAAAATTCACTCACTCAAAGTTTAAAAAAAAAAGCAAAACTTTATCATGTTTATTCGGCAACATTTCGCTGCAAAGTAGGAAAGTTTTCAAAATTGCAACGAACAACTTATAATCAAAGATAATTAGACATATCAAGCTTGATATATCTCATCCATTATATGGCTATATCTCCAAGAAATATACTGTTATCGTTTAGTTAATTTTTTCCTATTCTTATTTGTTCCCAGGCAACACGCGGTTTGATTGAATGTCCTATGATGACGTCAGAAAAACGAAACTTTCACGGCGATAGCCATGGAGTATAATTTGTGTGATATTTTTGAATATAAAACTTCCACGATAAATCTCGCCAAATATTTATTACTATCATGTTGTAGATGAATATTGTCTGGTGCCATACCAAACTTGTCCGATATTTAGCTCACCTGAGTGCAAATGTTCTAAGTCCAGATCCCCCTTATGGGGAAAAAAACTTCAATGGCTCAAAACAACCAAAGTCGATGGTTTCTATACGTTTTGGGTCATTTGCAATCGATTGAGACCAAAAACAAAAAATCGACCCCCCAATGCAAAAAATCTTGCAGTGCCCGACCCCCAAATTTCGACTTTGGACCCCCCAAAAATGAAAAAAATGACCACCCCCGACCCTAAAGTGATGTTTTCTGTATACGTTTTGGACCAATCCCCGTCGATTGGTACCAATAACTCAAAATCGACCACCCACTGTAAAAAATCTTACATTTTGGGATCCCAAATTTTCGACTTTGGACCCCTATAAAATAAAAAAAAATTATTCACCACACCAAAAATTGATGGTTTCTATACGTTTTGGACCAAATCCTATCGTTTGTTACCAAAAACTCGGAAAATGTAAATTTTTTTACAACAGTCCTCAAAAATTCCCGCTCTGACTGTAAAAAAAACTTACAGTCAGAAAGTAGGGCCAGTCTCAACAGCGCTATTGTCATAGCTAGCGCGCCGTCTGTCTGTCCGTCGTCCGGTGTAAACGTATAACATTTCGACTTCTCCTCTGCAACCGCTGCACAGAATTTCACGAACCCTCATAGGAAGCAAGAACTTACGGTCATCTACCAAGTTTGTGTTTTTCCTGTCGATAGGTCATCAAATATGGCCGCAGAGGGCTGTGATTGACTGGCACATTTTCGACATCTCCTCTGTAACCACCGCACAGAATTTCACGAAGCCTTACAGGAAGCAAGTATTCAAGGTCCTCTATCCAGTTTGTGTCTTTCGTGCTACTGACCGTTCAACAAACATGGCCGCCGAGGGCTCTGATTGGCTGAGGCATTTTCGACTTCTCTGCAACTGCTTCACAAAATTTCATGAAACCGTACAGAAAGCAAGTACGCAAAGTCCTCTCAAAACTTTGTGTTTTTCGTGCCGATAGGTCAACAAATATGGTCACCAAGAGCTCTGATTTGCTGACGCATTGAGTTCTTGCTTCCTGTAAGGTTTCGTGAAAATCATGACTCACTCATTTCAATAGAGTACACTCGATAAAAGCCTTTGATTTTTCGACACTTTACACAACAATACCACATATTCAAATTTGAAAGAAAGACGCGCAAAAATTATAAGCAATGCGTTTACAAGCAAGAACGGCAATCGCAAATATAAATGTATTGTTGTTAACAAACCCTACTTTTTAAAAGAAAAGTCCGATTCAAAAAATAAGTACACGGAAACAGATATTATTCAGATATAAAATTTTCTGATCGACAACATTTTTGTGGAATTCGGAAAAAAAGGTCATCCATCCGGAATTCCAGTTGGAACCAACTGTGCCCTACCTCTTCCGAACATTTTTTTCACTCGTATGAAGCTGAATTCATTCAATCTTTGGTCCCTAAAGGTTAAAAGTATTTAGCTTCTTACTTAAGCTTCACCTTCAGATATATAGACGATATGCTGTCCATCAATAATCCAAAATTCGCGGATTACCTTAGCAGAATCTATGCTTCGGAGCTTGAAGTGAAAAAAAAAGTACAGAGAGAAATAATCCAGCATTCTTTTTGGACATAATGCTGTCCTACGACACTGATGGTCACATGATCAGCTCACTCTACGAAACACGCGACGACTTCAATATCAGCATCACAAACTTTCCTTTTCTAGGTGGCAACATCCCTTTATCGCCTGCTTATGGCGTGTTCACATATCAATTGATACGTTATGCAAGAGCAAGTACCGAAATACACAGATTTTGTTCTGAGAGTAGGCGTCTTTCAGATAAGCTTCTCGATCAGGGATACGTTTGTGACCGACTAACATCGTCACTGAGGAAGTTTTACGGTCGATACGGGGAACTCATCATACACTATGATCCAGATTGGTGGATGATATTTTGTTTCTTGAACCATTTGTACCATCCAACCACAGAATATGCTTATATCTTCCAAAATGGAAGTAACCGACTGTGACAATTTTATCGAATTGAAGCGACGGATTTTGCATGCAAGCAGGATATGCTGACTCTTCTTGGGTACCTGGTCTCATTCCAATATTGGGAGTTCGCTTCTTTTCATGTGGTTTAGGTTTTTGTTTGCTTGCTTTGGTTCCTGTTTCTTACCTGATTTTGCATGCCTTCGGTTTATAATTTTCTGAAATATCGATTTTGTACTGTAGTATGGTGATATGGTCATTATCCATATTCGTCACCTTATACGTATACTTGAAATTAGACAAATATGATGAAAAAAAGGTGATAATCATCTTAAGACAAATGTGATGAAAATATGATAATTATCTTCAGAAGATAGCGAAAATTGCTCAATCGCGATAAATGTTGTACTAATGTGATGCCGATTTAACATGATAACTCGACAATGTGTCAAAGTTGCGAGATAGATTTTCATAAGAAATACATTTTCCCTGACGTAAGAATATTGTTGTCAATTCCTACCAATAGTTAGAAAGCCATCTTTTTCAAAAGCGATCTTTTTATAACAAAACGAATCCCATGTGATTAAAACAAATGGGGCGATTTGTAACAGAGAGTATTAATTTTGTTTCCTTTTATATTTCAATCCTCGGAAAGAAGATCGGATTGATCAGATAAATTTCCATGGCTTTTACAAAAGAGGAAGTAAGTTGTGTCAGTTAACCAGCTATACATGAACACGGTTTTTTTTTTTTTTCAATGAGAGTATCGTATGCAACATTAGGAATTTCTCAGATTGTCCAAAACCACGGTTCACGGTTCACGGTTCATTAGAAAAAAAGGTATGTAGTCCAAGATATTTTTGTAACTCATTCTATTTATTGATTGAATTTTTTTTTTTTAAAGAGAAAACAACGAAAATCGCTTTTACGAAAATTATAAGTCGATAAGCAATCAAAACAAGGCAGAAATTCAAAATAATTGAAAACTGTATATCACGTAAGCAGACGTAAAATTCCAAACTGTAAGTGAGACCAAATGTCTAGTATGTTGTGATCATGTGATGAACATCTACATATCAGATCTGTCTTTTCCTCATCATTGGGAAAAAAATGAAAAGATCATACAATAGTGATCACAGCGGAACATACACGCACGTACACATCCTTCCAAAGGACTAATCAACCGCTCAAATAATAGGAAGAAGGTCTCCAAAAAAGGTACTCTGCATTGACCACAGCGGATAATACTAACAAGACCGAAACAAACAACCATAAAGTTATCTCTTGTAGAGTAGGCCGTAGTGGATGACAAATATATAATTTATGAAAATTTGGAAATAAAATGTTAAATGTAAATTCAAAATTCATTTTACGGTCAACTCGACCGCCGGTCAACTCGACCGGTAAACAAATCTAATAATTATGTAACCTTGTCAAATAGACAAGCAATGTGGCTGCCAAATTGACAAGGGCGAGCCACTTGACAGTCAACTCGACCGTCCAAACAATGAAATGAATATTTATAAAATAACGGTCAACTCGACCGGCAAACAAATTAAATTATTATGCAACCTTGTCAAATAGACAAGCAATGTGACTGCCAAATTAACAAGGGCGAGCCACTTTACGGTCAACTTGACCGTCCAAACAATGAAATGAGTTCATAAAAAATATATGCAAATATAATGTTCACAAATTGGAGTAATTGGGTTCCAGCAGCGCCGAGTGAATATGCCATGCGTGCTGGAATATACAGTTCGTATTGAGTGGTTGACGCCGTATCGAGTGGTTAGCGCCTGATCCATTCAAGGGTCAAGGAATCCAGGATTATATGATTCATCCACCGCGACAAGGGAACGAGTCGTGGTCCGGGGAAGGAAGGCTGAAGTTGAGTCGACATCTAGGGAAGGAAGGGTGGCCCAGATGTTGCGCGAGTGGGGGGTCCTTGAGCAGGAGGAAACCGGAGTACCCGGGGAAAAACTTCCTAGAACTTGGTGGTCTGAAGTTGATTCGTCATCCGAGAAGGAAGGCTGAAGTTGATTCGTCACACGGATAAAGAAGTCTAAAGCTGAGTCGTCATCTGGGGAAGGAAGGTTGAATCTTGCATATGACCCTCGGTTGAGAGGAGTACTGAAATGAGATAATCTAGCGACAGAAAAACTGTTATTTTAAAAGATTCACAAAACATAATATTCGTGACATCTTTACGATTTTTAAAAGTGCATATTGAAGAATGAGTGAAAATTGATTTTAAACAGAAATTAACAAGTTAAAATTGGGAGGGTGGGTGGGTTAAAAATTTTACGTCTTGATACACTGCCGCCTCGGGAAAGAGGAAAGGTGCCTGGATGCGGACAAGTATTTCTACGCGGTTTGCTTGGTAAATAATTTACATACGGTTGTATGCACTATTTTTTTCTGCGCTACAATTAATTCAAATATCACATATTGGCCTTCGGCCGTAATATTTGATGTTATTGTAGACTGAATGATCGACCTTTGTTCAAATGTTCATAGATTTGACCTTGTGTTGAATTGACAATCACCCATCATGGTTTACGTTGCACTTTTGTGATCTGCTACTTTTTGGGTTCGACCTTGACCTTACGTACGACGAACGATGCCTAAGACAGATCTTTCACTGATCTCATCTTTGTGTAATTTGCTCTTTGAAAACAACTTAAAGGAAAATACTGCTTGCTAAGTTTTGTACATTTATTGGCAGTATTTCGCCGCGGTGGATGACAAATACATTTATATAATTTATGAAAATTTGGAAATAAAATGTTAAATGTAAATTCAAAATTCATTTTACGGTCAACTCGACCGCCGGTCAACTCGACCGGTAAACAAATTCAATTATTATGTAACCTTGTCAAATAGACAAGCAATGTGGCTGCCAAATTGGCAAGGGCGAGCCACTTGACGGTCAACTCGACCCTCCAAACAATGAAATGAGTTCATATATGCATATATAATGTTCACAAATTGGAGTACACTGTAATTGGGTTCCAGCAGCGCCGAGTGAATATGCCATGCGTGCTGGAATATACAGTTCGTATTGAGTGGTTGACGCCACTGATCGCAGATCACGCCAACATAGGTACCCCATGGGCAATGTTGGTGAACCGCTCAGTATGAACTGAATATTTTTTGGATTCAAGACCAAAAATCAATTAATCAATCAATCAATATATACATATTTACAAATATATATATATATATATTTATCCCACCTCTGGCAAATTTCTTGCAATCTGATTGGTCGAGAAGAACCGAATATTATGTTGTATTATTTTACTGACATGATATTATTTTAATATATAGACAGTACAAAAGAGGTGAAAACAACCACGTTCACTATTCAGACAATGTCGGATCAGGGGTACTGCTAATCAGAGAACCTAAGAGAACCTAAGAGAACCCAAGAGAACCTAAGGATTTTTATATGATTTTGACCAATGTTGTTAACATTATTTAAAGATAAGAGTTTGTAAATGGTTATTCAACAATTTTCAAACAAATAATTTTAAATAAATTTGTGTATTGGGCCTAAAATGTGTATTGCAAATCTGTCACATTCTCAATAATACGGAAATATATCATATTTAGCTCTCAGAACAAATAACTACAACAACGTATATGATTTTGCATTCAGTTGTTTAATGAATTGTTATTAATTTATTTTGTTTTGTTTAAGATTAAAAATTTTGTGTATTGGGCGTAAATTGTGTATTGCAAATCTGTCAATAATATGGAAGTGTAGGATATTTAGCCTTCAGAACAACTACTATTACAACGTGTATGATTGTGCATTCAGTTCTTTAAGATAATTTTATATTCATTTATTTTGTTTTCTTTTATTTTGTTTTGTTTTGGTTTTTTTTTTTTTTTTGTTGTTGTTTTGTTTTGTTTTGTTTTTTATGCCCCCGGAATCAAAGATTCGGGGGCATATAGTTTTTGGCCTGTCCGTCTGTTTGTCTGTTTGTCTGTTTATCTGTTTGTCGGTTTGTCTGTTTGTCTGTCTGTTTGTCCGAAAAACTTTAACATTGGACATAACTTTTGAATGGGAAGTGATAGGGTTTTCATATTTCACATGTGTATTCCTTGTGACAAGACCTTTCCATTGATACCAAAATTTTTGACCTCGTGACCTTGACCTTGACCTTTGACCTACTTTTCAAAAACTTTAACATTGGGCATAACTTTTGAATGGGAAGTGATAGGGTTTTCATATTTCACATGTGTATTCCTTGTGACAAGACCTTTCCATTGATACCAAAATTTTTGACCTCGTGACTTTGACCTTGACCTTTGACCTACTTTTCAAAAACTTTAACATTGGGCATAACTTTTGAATGGGAAGTGATAGGGCTTTCATATTTCACATGTGTATTCCTTGTGACAAGACCTTTCAATTGATACCAAAATTTTTGACCTCATGACCTTGACCTTGACCTTTGACCTACTTTTCAAAAACTTTAACATTTTGCATAACTTTTGAATGGGAAGTGATAGGGCTTTCATATTTCACATGTGTATTCCTTGTGACAAGACCTTTCAATTGATACCAAAATTTTTGACCTCATGACCTTGACCTTGACCTTTGACCTACTTTTCAAAAACTTTAACATTTTGCATAACTTTTGAATGGGAAGTCATAGGGCTTTCATATTTCACATGTGTATTCCTTGTGACAAGACCTTTCCATTGATACCAAAATTTTTGACCTCGTGACTTTGACCTTGACCTTTGACCTACTTTTCAAAAACTTTAACATTTGGGATAACTTTTGAATGGTAAGTGATAGTGATACACTTTCTTTTATTTCTCTAGGTGCTTTGTTATCTTGGAGTCCTTGCCTAATTACTGCCTTTTGTTTGTTATTAAGGCGTTGGTAAGGACGACTCGCTGTTTTTGCATTTCCGTGAACAGATATATTTGTCAGAGGATATTCACCAAGGTACTCCACAATAGCAATACCCTCGTGAGGACAGTCCTCAAACCAAGTGACCCGTTTTCTGTACCCTTCTTGTCTTGCCAAAACTGAGTACTTCCTTTTTACAAATATCACTTGCTCTCGTTCTGGCTGTGGTGAAAGGGGGACGTTTTTACCCTTGAGAATCCTGTAAAAAGTCCCATCTTTGCTTCGCTTTATCAACTTTAAGCCAATTTGAGTCTTGAGGAAGTACTCGGCTTTGGTGACATTACTTCCTTGTTTCCAAATACCGCAATCATCTGGATATTCAGACCTTTTGCCTATTGCCCGATTCCTAACGTTTTCAGTATTATCAACAAGGAAAAAGACATTTTGTTTGACTCCTTTCGGTATATCTACTTGTGTGGAATCAGCTGTTTGTAGCAGTTCAATTTGTTTGTCGGTTGTCAAAAATTTTGAATCTAGTCGATTGACAATAGGGTTCTTATACGGATGTTCAACATCACTTAGAGATGTGATATCCATACAAGATTGGGTATGATCTGTATCATAAGACTCATCTGACATGGAGGATGTTACACTATCATCTAGACATTTTGTACTTGACAAGGAAACGTTTTTATGTTTCGTTTTAATATTCTCGTGTCTATGGCATGGAGATGACTGACTAAGAGGCGGAAATTCATCCATGTCATCTAAGCGTACAATGTTATGTTTTACTGCAAAATTGTCTAAGAGAGGTACGAAGTGATTTGGTGTCCAATTCTCTCTTTCTTCTTGTTTCTTTTTTTATTTTATTAGAAAAGGGAAACCTAACTATACAATAATTCGTTAAGTGAAATGTGATCTGTCTTTGGTTGTACACATAACACCAACGCCCCTATGAGAGTTATCCATAATTGCCAGGCAATCACAGAGCTCTCCTAAACCGCCCCCTTGGGACAAAAGATCAACATCTCACATTCTAAAATATCAATCATTCCCATTCACTCTGTATGTGGTACCATTCACTATCCTTTTGATTTCTAATCTCTCTTTTTTTTTTTCTTTTCCTTTTTTTTTTTCTTTTTTCTTTTTTCATTTCTTTTTTTTTTCTGTTTTCTTTTTTTTTGTCTTTTTTTTCTCTCTTTTCTATATTTTTTCTCTCTTTTTAGATATTTTTTTTTTATTTTATTTCTTCTGTTTTTTTTTCTGTTTTTTTTTTCTATATTTTTTTCTATATTTTTTCTTTTCTTTTTTTCTATATATATATATTTTTTTTTCTCTCTCTCTTTTTTTTTTTTTGGTACCACATGTATCTCGATCATTCATTCATCCCTAACTAATACAATAGTAAACAATGTGTATGTGATCTGTCTCAGGTTGTACACAATACACAGTGTTTTCCTACACCTCATAATTTTAATACACACACACACACACACACACACCCTTCCTCACACATTCCCTTTCTTAAGAAATTATATTTCTTTAAAAGTTGATTGTGACCTATCTTTGGAGTATGTATGCCTGTGACAAGTTCTAAGATTTTTACCGATTTCTTTTTATTATTCACAACGTGCGTTGCGTATTTACAAATAATAAAGAACTCGAACCTTAATTAAATAGAGAATCTAGAAAAGAAAACAAGAATTCTGTATTAAATTTTGGCAATGAAATTTGGAAGCAATACTCAGATTGTCGATAATTGAATTTAGGAGCAATGTTGAAATCTGACTTAAAAACAATATTTAACTTAAACTGAGGATGAACTTGTCATAGGCATCTATATTGATAATGGTTAGAGGGGCCCTAACATGTTAGTCTCCTTTCGTGTAATACCCAGCCGGGAGTTAGGACAGTCATATGAGTTTTTCATCATATTGCAATCCCGCATAATGTCCTCCCGGAAGCCCCGAAGAACTCAGACGTAGGTATGAAAGGAGTGTAGGAGCTAGTTTTGTGTGAAAAGTAACGTAAACCGCGTACTTCAGTTGGCACCGTTAGGTTTCCGTACGCGTAATACTATACCTGGCAATACGATTCACTGTTTTTTTTTTCTTTTGTTTTGTACTGTTTTTTTTTTTTCTTATTAATTTTTTTTTCAGAAATTATTTCAATAATCGAAAAGTATAAAACTAAAATGCTCAAAAAGCCATTTGAATTTTAATGAATTTGAATTATACAGTGAATCAAATTGCGTCAATATTGATACCTGTAAAGATAAATACATGTATATAATAACATTTTTATTTATTTGTTCATAACGTACCTATAACAACTTAGATCAAGCGCGCAAGAAGAACAAATGAAACGAAGCTTGCCACGAAACATGCGCTTTTTGCAAGAAGTATTGCAAACGACACATGGACGTGCAAGAACACCAGATTTACGTGCTTTTCCCATCGTGACGAGAAAGCGAATACTGAAAAAAAATCTTGAAAATCATATATATGAATGACGAAATATTTTTGCCGACTTTGATTTTTACAAATTATATGGCCTCCGTCTTTACAGCATAAGCCATACCTTCCTTCTCATAATTATAGCTTATATCTATCTAAACATAAATTCTACACATCCTTTGATATCAGCGTAAGATGCAATTATTATAATTGCATATCATTTATATATTTTCGTGCAAGTTTTCATAAATTCATTTTAAAGAAAACACAAGTTAATTTGGTTGAAATTATGATATTAATGACAATAATTATGTGCAACGACTAATCAGAAAACATCTTGAAATTGGTGTAAATGTATGCATGACCATTGGTTGAAGTCAAAGAAAATTACTTTCTTCAGGCCGATGCTCCGCCTTCTGAAGTAATGACTACCTTTGAAAATATAATTACTTAAAAAAAAAAAAAGAAGAAAAAAAAAAAAAAAAAAAAAAAAGAAAAAAAAAATCACACAAACAAATAAATAAATGAAATAAAAAAAAAAAGCAATAGAGTACAAGAAAAAGTACATAAATTATCCGGCGGGTGGCACGCGCGCAATGTAAAACGGATGTACATAAAATCAGTTATTTAGCCTTTTTTAGCATGTTAAACATATTTTTTCTTTCTTTTTGTAATTAAATCCTTTTATATGGGAATTCCTAATACAATATATGTAAGATTCAAGTCAAAGAAATGCATATTAAAGGTTTACAAGCTTGGGTTCTCTTAGGTTCTCTTAGGTTCTCTTGGGTTCTCTGATTAGTAGCGGCGACCACGACACTAAACGTGTTTAAACCCAGCGGAAGGGACAGTACATCCCTTGAGCCCTCTGGATACACGAATATGTACTTGTATCCAGACGGAACAAGGGACAGTACGTCCCTCATTCCGTTCGGACACAAGTACATAAAAAAAATACATTCATACACGCTCATGCTAGTCAGAACCTGTACTATACTAAAGCTCGAAAGGCTATAACTAGTACCCAGGTAGGTAATATTCTCAATTCATGAACCGAAGCAGACCCCGCGAGGGGTGAGACCAGGTGCCTAGGTAGAGTCAGCGTCTCCTGTTTGCATGCAACACCCGCTGCCAAAAAGTCTAGACGGACTGATCGATAGAAACACGTCCAAGACTTCTATAGGTTCAAAATTTAAAAAAAGGCTGAAAAGATGCTCCCTGATTAAGTAACATATTATCAAGTGAGTAAAATCAAACAAAATACCGCCTCTCCCCCCCCCCCCCCCCCCCCCCCCCCCACTCTAGATAATTGTCCATATTGAGGATAGGGACTCGATAGACTAAGTAAAATGAAACGAAAAATCGCCAAGTTAAAAACACGTCCGTCCTGAAGAGAGATACTCACTGAACTGACAACGCGCGGGTCAGTGTGAATAGAAAGTCATATCACGAGAGGCCCACATAAAGGTTCTCGTGATATGACATGGCGCTTGAATTGTCTTTTACGCAACAGTTTTTACTTTTGATTTTCAAGCCCTTTGGGTCTTGTATCTGTACTCGGGGCATTATGATCTTTCAGAAAATATGTAGTTTATAGTACATGACGATGACTACTATCCGATACGTGCATGTCTGGTCCACGCTGCAAATTTATCTGTTCTTAAATTTTGTTAATGAATTTGAAGACGTTTAACATTTATACCACTTGGTGAGTGTCACTGCTGGTGGACCAGGAGTACCCGAGGGCAAATGTAGCCAAGTTAGATCACTTTCGGTTGATCGTTTCTTCAAGACATTCGAAAATTTCTGTTATCAAAACTTCGGTTGATCGTTTCTTCAAGACATTCGAAAATTCTGTTATCAAAATTTCTTTAAAATTTCTAAGTCTTGGGTCCTGTGTATGAGAAAGGTAAGAGATAGTCCGTGGAACTTCACTGTAGGTCAGCCCGTTATAGTGTGTGATGACACCAGATACTGTATTACAAAAACTGTGAATGAGAATGGTAAGAGATAGTCCGTGGAACTTCACTGTAGGTCAACCTATTATAGCGTGTGATGATACCAGATACTGTATTACAAACACTGTGTATGAGAAAGATAAGAGATAGTTCATAGAACTTCACTGTAGGTCAGCCTGTTATAGTGTGTGATGACACCAGATACTGTATTACAAACACTGTGTATGAGAAAGATAAGAGATAGTTCATAGAACTTCACTGTAGGTCAGCCCGTTATAGTGTGTGATGACACTAGATACTGTATTACAAAAACTGTGTATGAGAAAGGTAAGAGATAGTGCGTGGAACTTCACTGTAGGTCAACCTATTATAGCGTGTGATAACACCAGATACTGTATTACAAAAACTGTGTATGAGAAAGGTAAGAGATAGTCCATGGAACTTCACTGTAGGTCAACCTATTATAGCGTGTGATGATACCAGATACTGTATTACAAACACTGTGTATGAGAAAGGTAAGAGATAGTTCATAGAACTTCACTGTAGGTCAACCTATTATAGCGTGTGATGATACCAGATACTGTATTACAAACACTGTGTATGAGAAAGGTAAGAGATAGTTCGTGGAACTTCACTGTAGATCAGCCCGTTATAGCGTGTGATGATACCAGATACCAGATACTGTATTACAAACACTGTGTATGAAAAAGGTAAGAGATAGTTCATAGAACTTCACTGTAGGTCAACCTATTATAGCGTGTGATGATACCAGATACTGTATTACAAACACTGTGTATGAGAAAGGTAAGAGATAGTTCGTGGAACTTCACTGTAGATCAGCCCGTTATAGCGTGTGATGATACCAGATACCAGATACTGTATTACAAACACTGTGTATGAAAAAGGTAAGAGATAGTTCATAGAACTTCACTGTAGGTCAACCTATTATAGCGTGTGATGATACCAGATACTGTATTACAAACACTGTGTATGAGAAAGGTAAGAGATAGTTCGTGGACCTTCACTGTAGGTCATCCCGTTATAGCGTGTGATGATACCAGATACTGTATTACAAACACTGTGTATGAGAAAGGTAAGAGATAGTTCGTGGAACTTCACTGTAGGTCAGCCCGTTATAGCGTGTGATGATACCAGATACTGTATTACAAACACTGTGTATGAGAAAGGTAAGAGATAGTCCATAGAACTTCACTGTAGGTCAACCTATTATAGCGTGTGATGATACCAGATACTGTATTACAAACACTGTGTATGAGAAAGGTAAGAGATAGTTCGTGGAACTTCACTGTAGGTCAGCCCGTCATAGCGTGTGATGATACCAGATACTGTATTACAAACACTGTGTATGAGAAAGGTAAGAGATAGTCCATAGAACTTCACTGTAGGTCAGCCCGTCATAGCGTGTGATGATACCAGATACTGTATTACAAACACTGTGTATGAGAAAGGTAAGAGATAGTTCGTGGAACTTCACTGTAGGTCAACCTATTATAGCGTGTGATGATACCAGATACTGTATTACAAACACTGTGTATGAGAAAGGTAAGAGATAGTTCGTGGAACTTCACTGTAGGTCAGCCCGTTATAGCGTGTGATGACACCAGATACTGTATTACAAACACAGTGTATGAGAAAGGTAAGAGATAGTTCGTGGAACTTCACTGTAGGTCAGCCCGTTATAGCGTGTGATGACACCAGATACTGTATTACAAACACAGTGTATGAGAAAGGTAAGAGATAGTTCGTGGAACTTCACTGTAGGTCAACCTATTATAGCGTGTGATGATACCAGATACTGTATTACAAACACTGTGTATGAGAAAGGTAAGAGATAGTCCATAGAACTTCACTGTAGGTCAACCTATTATAGCGTGTGATGATACCAGATACTGTATTACAAACACTGTGTATGAGAAAGGTAAGAGATAGTTCGTGGAACTTCACTGTAGATCAGCCTGTTATAGCGTGTGATGATACCAGATACCAGATACTGTATTACAAACACTGTGTATGAGAAAGGTTAGAGATAGTTCGTGGAACTTCACTGTAGGTCAACCTATTATAGCGTGTGATGATACCAGATACTGTATTACAAACACAGTGTATGAGAAAGGTAAGAGATAGTTCGTGGAACTTCACTGTAGGTCAACCTATTATAGCGTGTGATGATACCAGATACTGTATTACAAACACTGTGTATGAGAAAGGTAAGAGATAGTTCGTGGACCTTCACTGTAGGTCATCCCGTTATAGCGTGTGATGATACCAGATACTGTATTACAAACACTGTGTATGAAAAAGGTAAGAGATAGTTCATAGAACTTCACTGTAGGTCAACCTATTATAGCGTGTGATGATACCAGATACTGTATTACAAACACTGTGTATGAGAAAGGTAAGAGATAGTCCATAGAACTTCACTGTAGGTCAACCTATTATAGCGTGTGATGATACCAGATACTGTATTACAAACACTGTGTATGAGAAAGGTAAGAGATAGTTCGTGGAACTTCACTGTAGGTCAGCCCGTTATAGCGTGTGATGACACCAGATACTGTATTACAAACACTGTGTATGAGAAAGGTAAGAGATAGTTCGTGGAACTTCACTGTAGGTCAGCCCGTTATAGTGTGTGATGATACCAGATACTGTATTACAAACACTGTGTATGAAAAAGGTAAGAGATAGTTCATAGAACTTCACTGTAGGTCAACCTATTATAGCGTGTGATGATACCAGATACTGTATTACAAACACTGTGTATGAGAAAGATAAGAGATAGTTCGTGGAACTTCACTGTAGGTCAGCCCGTTATAGTGTGTGATGACACCAGATACTGTATTACAAACACAGTGTATGAGAAAGGTAAGAGATAGTTCGTGGAACTTCACTGTAGGTCAGCCCGTTATAGCGTGTGATGACACCAGATACTGTATTACAAACACAGTGTATGAGAAAGGTAAGAGATAGTTCGTGGAACTTCACTGTAGGTCAGCCCGTTATAGCGTGTGATGACACCAGATACTGTATTACAAACACAGTGTATGAGAAAGGTAAGAGATAGTTCGTGGAACTTCACTGTAGGTCAGCCCGTTATAGCGTGTGATGACACCAGATACTGTATTACAAACACTGTGTATGAGAAAGGTAAGAGATAGTTCGTGGAACTTCACTGTAGGTCAGCCCGTTATAGCGTGTGATGACACCAGATACTGTATTACAAACACAGTGTATGAGAAAGGTAAGAGATAGTTCGTGGAACTTCACTGTAGGTCAACCTATTATAGCGTGTGATGATACCAGATACTGTATTACAAACACTGTGTATGAGAAAGGTAAGAGATAGTTCGTGGACCTTCACTGTAGGTCATCCCGTTATAGCGTGTGATGATACCAGATACTGTATTACAAACACTGTGTATGAAAAAGGTAAGAGATAGTTCATAGAACTTCACTGTAGGTCAACCTATTATAGCGTGTGATGATACCAGATACTGTATTACAAACACTGTGTATGAGAAAGGTAAGAGATAGTTCGTGGAACTTCACTGTAGGTCATCCCGTTATAGCGTGTGATGATACCAGATACTGTATTACAAAAACTGTGTATGAAAAAGGTAAGAGATAGTCCGACCCACTCTGCTACTTCTTTCGGTACAATTTTGGACATTATAATTTTCACGCTCATTGGCTATATTACATTGTTTAGATTGAGGGTCACTGACGAGGGTTTACTACCCAAGCTGGTCCATGCTGCAGATTTATCTGTTCTTAAATGATGCTATTGAATTTGAAGACGTTTAACATTTAACGATGTGTAAAATGTATCTACAATATAAGGGAAAACTTAATGAAACTCCGGACAACCTATTTATCAAAACCATTATTAATTGATATGCCCATATCCATGGTGCCCTAGATTATTACGATAGAATTGATATTTCAGTATTGATAAAACACCCAAAAAAGACTTCAAAAGTAATGTTGTTCACTAGAACTCTCAACAGATTTACGGAACATTTTCTTATCATGAAAAAAGAGGGGATATCCAACTACATGAACTTAATGAACTAACCTTATCGGTCCATTGAGTGTTTCACTGTATCAAATAGCATTGATGATAACATTGGGGATATCTACAGGATATTTTTTGTGAATAAGATAAATCCATTCAATCTTCAATTAATATTTAATTTTTTTTTTCGAAAAATATGTGCGGTTTAACCGGCTTCACGAGTATTTTTCACATTCATCCGACTGAGGGTTTAGTTTTGCTTTGTAATATGAACTGGATATAAATATCGTTAAATCGTATCATATGTCGAAGAGGTAGTCCTTTGTTATTCTTTCAAAACAAAGTAAGTGATTGAAATTTGTGAAAGAAAGATGTAAACATTTTGCTGGGCATCTATGTCTGTATCAGGTTTAGATGATCGAGG